>JBBBDQ010000828.1:5940000-5960000 GCA_037127315.1 Ascarosepion bandense
ATATCGTATTAGTTTAATAATATGTTAGTTTTCTTGAATTTAATTATTAAAACGTGACGTCTGTCTCACATATATATAACTATCAGTATAGCCCAGCGTGGCTCGGGTGGAATGAAAGCTTTAAAACTAATCCATGGTCCTGGAGCTCAGACTCTTTGGATGTTGGCACGAAAGACTAAAAAGCAATAGTTGTTTCCAGTTAAAGCGAAACCGTAGACTGAAAGAAAAATGAATGGATGTAAGTCAAATTTTGATTCCCTAGTATCGACGTCAAATAAGTTTTATCGTCGTAAACTAAATCTTGAAGGCTAAATAAGTCCTCTGAGTAAATGGTATCATGGCTGAGACTAAGAACTACAATTATACCTACTTAGAGCCAAACCCGAAGCAAAAACTAAAATAAAAGGGCTGAAAAAATACAGACATACAGGCAGATAAACAGACACACACACAAACATCTTGCCTTTTATATATATATATATTACCGATTTTCTGCACTATTGTAAGAATTGCAACCTTGAAACTTCTGAATATCGTTTCTTATGTCTTTGTCTATGAGTGTATGAAATTTGATTATAATCGGACCACTTTTTCTATAACCCGATTTGTTCGATTATCGATTTTCGATATTTATCGGGGATACCTCGACACAAAACTTTGCTAAGAACACTCACAGACGCTTATAGTACAACTGTGTAAATTTTCAAGAAAATCGGTTTAGCCGTTTCGGTGTCTATAGTTAACGGACACACACACACACACACACACACACACACACACACACACACACACAGACAAAGTTCCATTTCTAAATAAGTTTAGATTTTTTTGTATAAGCGTTATCCTCCAGTAGCTTAAAGGATACCTATACTTGAAATCTAGAGTAGACCTTTGAAATCTTTGGGGCACATAGTGTAGAGGGAAGTCTTGGAAAAATTGATGCTCACAGGCGAGAGGGGCGTTGGAGATCTACGCGGGCTTGCGTCGATGGAACAGAGGTTGAGAAAGGTAGCAGGGGACAAACTGTTTTAAGAGTTACAAAGAGTAGGAAGTTGTGGAGAGCTATGGTTGCTAACGTTCTGAAGGGACACGGTACACAGAAGAAGTATTCTGTTTGACGACGGATTTTTCTTTGGTGTCAACAACGGAAAAATGCGTAGTCGAATGAAAATCTTCTAAATGTCGTCTTTCGACCCTAGATAAACAATAATAGTTTTATTTCAGTCTGTCAGTTAAGTGCCATACGTGATTCACGCTTGAGTGATCATGTCTTGAAAGAGACATGACTGACTGGGCAAAGATTATCCCGCAGTAGGTTGCCATTGCTTTCTACGGTAGACTCGTTGCCGACCAAGGCTATAGAACCCAATCTGCCCTGTTATTTAACCCCTAACTGGAAAGAATAGACGGATTAATACCTTTCCCAAGGGTATTTGCGCGTAAGTGAATGCAATGAATTCTGCTGGAATTCGAACTCGGCTCCCCGATTTCTCGTTTCGAGGCGATATCCGATGCACCACAACGCACATCCATGTTTTATCTAGCGAACCAATATACATAAAGCAGCAGATACAGTAAAACAACTGCTATTGTAACGTGAGATAATTATAAATCATAGCGATAAAAATAAAACTATAAACAAATGTAACTAAGCTTCCAAGTGGCTTTTCTATCGATACTTAAATGGTAAATGTTCTGACGAACTTTCCACTATGTTTTTTATTTTTTATTTTCCATCTCTATACAAAAATTGTATATTTGGGAACTAGTTAGGACTTCATAAAGTGTTGTAGAGTAAATAACTCACCCTAGATGACACAAATGAACTAGTCTTGACGCTTAAATATAGAACTCCAAGTGAGTCTAAAATAATTGGAGTCAGTCTAGAGTATTTCTAACATACATCACGGCGAGTATACTAAACAAGATATAATATTATAACTGCTAAAAAGCTAGTTATAACAGTGAAAGGCTAGTCATAACATAGAAACATATTGAATTACAACAAATAGGGAAAATACATTTTTCTTCGGCTTACATGATAACAATGACAACGGGAATTTTGAATCGCGTTGGTTTAATTTTTACTTTTGATGTGTGTAAAACAGAAGAGAAAAAATATATTCTTAAAATATGTAAAAAATTATTGATTTCTGTGCTAAAAATTATGCAGTAGCAACAGTAGCAGCAACAACGTCAACATCAGCATTTGTTGGAACTCCGGAAACAACAATAAAAGTTAATGGAAATAATTATGAAGTAAATAGAAAATTCTTTCACTTCTAACGCGCTAGTAAATGTCACATCTGAAATTCCATTCATTTCAGATTATGGACTTACTTTTTCTGCTTATTTTAGAAGATATGAGCAAATTTTCAGGGAAAGAATGCAGCGAATGGGAAGACGAGGACAAAACAAGATTTTTGTTCAGAAAGCACTAGTAGAACATGAAAAATCCTGTAATTTTGTACTGTCGAAAAAACAGGTGACATTTGTTTTGAAGAAACAGTAAATACTCTGACAAAAATGTTTAGCAATAAAAGCTCATTATTCAATATTCGTTGGAAATGTACGAATCTGACGAAAAGATAAAAATGAAGATTTTGTCACACATGCTGGAATTGTTAACAAAGAGTGTAAAAGATTTAAATTAAACGAGCTGACTCAGGACATATTTAAAGGATTAATTTTCGTCCAAGGGTTCAACTACGGCCTGAAATTTAACAAAACTTGAACAGAATGATAAACATACAATACAGGAAAATAACGAAGGAATGTCAGAGAAACATAAATTTTAGATGCGATGATAAAGAAATTGAGGAAAAATAATGTGCATACATATAAGCGAAAGAAAAATATTGAAAAAGTAAAATTAATCTATGTTTAAGATGTGGAAAGTTACATATCGAAGACGACTGTCCTTTTAAAAATTCGAAATACTACAAGTGTGAAAAAGCGGTACATAAAAAAATCACGGTGCTTACGTATTATCGGGAGGACCTTTAAAAAAACGACTCAAAAATTAAAGTAAATTATTTATTGAAACGGTTAAAACAATAAAATAACATTACATTTGTAATTCCGGAGGCCAGAACGTCGCAATAGCTTCCAAAAGTGACTCAAAGACATCAGTACAGGCAACATGCTTCCGCCACATGAATTCGGCCAAATACGACTCCAAATGGTGACGTGCAGTGCCACAGTGCTTCTTGTTTCGCCACTTTGTCGATCCCCATAGGCGTTCCACTGTCTGCGTATGAGCCCCGGTGTTCGAATCCACAAAGTTGTACTTGTGGTTGACGTTGAGGTGATGAAAGCCTGATTTTTCCAGTTCCTTGGTGTTATAAGCGGGGAAAAAAAAGAAAAAGTAAAAATCAAAGGTCCTCCCGATAATACGTAAGGACCAAAATCACAATGTAAAACTAAAAAAAGCAAAAGTTCTTATAGATAAAAAAATCATACACAGTGTTGGGACAGAAAAAATAATCACAGAAAACCAAATAATTGGGTGTATGTAAAAATTAATAATGTGGATGTTAAAATGCAACAAGAAACTCGTAGTGATGTCACTATAATCAATGAAGCCACAAAGAAAGCAAACGGAAAGCCTATAGTAAAAAAGACTTCGAGATTCACATGTAGTGTGTCAGGTGAGGATTTTTATTTTATTGGAGAAATGACTTGTTACGTCACATTCCGTAACAATTGTGTAAAATCTAAAGTTTATTTGTAAAAAAATACTACAAACTTATTAGGTACTGACTGGATGGAATTGTTTGAGTCGTGGGATTTATCTATAAATGTTTATTGCACGGGTGAAGAGGCTCATCCCTTGTTTCCTTTTTAGGATGTGGTTTCTGGCTTTCTCTTTTCCAGTCTTTTCACTCTTACGTAGCCCCCTGCACATCAGTGGCGTTACCGTCTTGCTCGGGGTGATATGATAAAAAATGTACGCAAATAACCCTGGAAGAAATAAAAGTAAAAGTAGAACAAACAGTTTTTACTGCGGAAATTAAAAAAAAAAACGATTAAAAGAAAGTATGAAAAAATGTCGTCTGCGTAAATTTTAATCCTTGTCCTGTGTGCAAGTGCACGGGCTCCCACGTTAATTCCAACCTTGTGTCACATCACTTCTCAGTGAGGAGGCATGGGTAAATATCGAACCGTTGGAGTCAGTTTAGTTTGTGGGCTTACTACAGACCAGATCAAGAGTCACTGCGTGTCTGACGAGATTTTGTTCCTCCTCTGTTTGGAAATTTGTATTTAAAGGACGTTCAATTTGTCGTTTGAGATTGGCTGCAAACCGCTTGCATACAGACAGGAAATGAATTCAGATATGCAAAAACTGAAAGAAGTGCAAACAAGGATGTGTCTTCTCACCGGATCTATTCAACCTGCACAGTGAAACGATTCTGAAAGATTCTTCATTAGCGGCCATTATGACCAACAATATAAGATACGCAGATGATACAGTGCTGATAGTAGACACGGAAAGGAAAATACAGGACCTAGAAGGTAACAAGGGAAAGCGTGAGGAAAGGACTAAACATAATCTGCAAGAAAACGGAATGAATGGTCATCAGCAAAAAGAGGAGCCCAAAATGGCAAATGCAGGCCGGGGATACTAAAATCAAACAGGTGAAGAAATTTAAATACCTGGAAAGCATTCTGACAGAGGATAGAAAGTGCGACACTGAGATCCGAAGGCTCATTGGCATGGCCAAGGACGCATTTTAAAAGCTAAGCAAAGTATTGAGAGACAGGAAAATTTCATTGAAAACAAAGGAAAAAGTACGAGACTGTAATGTGATATCTGGCATATATGGCAGCGAATGCTGGATGATCACTATAGAGTGGAAGGAGAAACTCGAAGCAACAGAAATGTAGTTCTACAGAAGGATGCTGAGGATGCTACGAACTGAGCATGTTAGCAACGACAAGGTGTTGGAGAGGATGCAAACGAAAAGGAAACATATTTAACACCTGGAAGAGACATCTGAAGTTCCTGGGACACGTAATGACGGTTTGGTGAATCTGATAATTACAGGACAGAGAGAGAGAGAGAGAGAGAGAGAGAGAGAGAGAGAGAGAGAGAGAGAGCGAGGGAGAGGGAGAGAGAGATTGAGAGGGAGAGAGAGAGAGACTTCAGCAAGTGGATGGCGGAACGGAGTTTGGGAGAAATACCAAGAGCAAAAGTATTTAGAGCGACCATGGAAAGGAGCAAGTAGAAGTCCATGATCGACTACGTCCTGAAGGGACACGGCACATAAAGAATTTGTTCATAAACGATTTGTTGATTATCTATCAAGTCCTGGGGAATGACTAGAAACTACATCCGTCAACAAGGTCTCTGATCAAGAAATTGAAGGTTTTGAGGAGTTTATATACATTGTGCGTTGTGGTGCATTGGATATCGGCTCAGAACGAGAAATCGGGGAGCCGAGTTCGAATTCCAGCTGAATTCATTGCATTCACTTACGCGCAAATACCCTTGGAAAAGGTATTAATCCGTCTCTTCCTTCCACTTATGGGTTAAATAACAGGACAGAGTGGGTTCTATAGCCTTGGTCGGCAACCAGTCTACCGCAGAAAGCAATGGCAACCTACTGCGGTATAATCTTCTTCACAGTCAGTCATGTCTCGAAATAGACATGATCGCCCAAAGCGTGTATCAAGTATGGCAATTAACTGACTGATATACATTTTAATTGCTGTTGTCTCCAGGTTCACCCTAGCCCGGGGTGGTAGCACCTGTTAGGGTACCAGCTATGGAGAAATAGTTAAACCCAAACAAAAACAAAACAGTATGAACGTATAAAAATACATTCTTATAGTAAATAGCAGCTATATATATATATATATATATATATATAGAGAGAGAGAGAGAGAGATGTCGTTAATCAAAATTAACTAACCAACAAACCGTTATCTATTTATCTAACTCAGTTCATATCTATCTATCTATCTATCTATCTATCTATCTATCTATCTATCTATCTATCTATCTACCTGTTCATTGCCTATTCTATCTATCTATCTATCTATCTATCTATCTATCTATCTATCTATCTATCTATGTTAGCCTGTTCATTATCTATCTATCTATCTATCTATCTATCTATCTATCTATGTTAGCCTGTTCTATCTATCTATCTATCTATCTATCTATCTATCTATCTATCTATCTATCTATCTATCTATGTTAGCCTGTTATCATCTATCTATCTATCTATCTATCTATCTATCTATCTATCTATCTATCTATGTTAGCCTGTTCATTATCTATCTATCTATCTATCTATCTATCTATCTATCTATCTATCTTCCGCCAAACTATTTCCTACAAGCGTCTAAACTGAATTTTTATCTTCTTCGTTAAACGCGAAGGAATGAACTGAACGCCTTTATCCGAATAGAGTAGTCCGCTGCGGGAAGTGAAGACACAAAATATCTTTCCTCAACAGGAGCAAAAATATCGTTCCTTATCTTCTACTGACGGCGTACTTTCGAGATTTATTTCAGTGATGCTGGTTAATTTGATAGATAAACACGTGGCATCTTCTGCATTGATAATCACGCACGCATACATGCACGCACGCATACACGCAGACACGCATACATATATCTATATTACGCTAGCAGTATTCCCCAGCGTTGCTCGGATGTAATGAAAGCTTTAAAACTAATCCATGGTCCTGGAGCTCAGACTCTTTGGACGTTGGCACGAAAGACTAAAAAGCAATAGTTGTTTCCAGTTAAAGCGAAACCGTAGACTGAAAGAAAAATGAATGGATATAAATCAAATTTTGATTTCCTGGTATCGATATCAAATAAGGTTTTTTCGTCGTAAACTGAATTTTGAAGGCTAAATAAGTCCTCTGAGTAAATGGTATCATGGCTGAGACTAAGAACGACAATTATACCTACTTAGAGCCAAACCCGAAGCAAAAACTAAAATAAAAGGGCTGAAAAAAGTACAGACATACAGGCGGATAAACACACACACACACACACACACACACACACACACACACACACACACACACACACACACACACACACACACACATCTTGCCTTATATATATATATATATATATTATCGATTTTCTGCACTATTGTAAGAACTGCATCCTTGAAACTTCTGAATATCATTTCTTATGTCTTTGTCTATGAGTGTATCAGATTTGATTAAAATCGGACCACTCCTTCTATAATCCGATTTTTTCGATTATCGATTTTCGATATTTATCGGGGAGTACCTCGACACAAAACCTAGCTAAAAACACTCGCAGTCACTTATAGTACAACTGTGTAAATTTTCACGAAAATCGGTTCAGCCGTTTCGGAGTCTCTAGTTAACGAACACGCACAGACACACACTCACACAGAGACAAAGTTCCATTTATAAATAAGTTTAGATAGTTACCACGATAAAATCAGTCAGTATGCTATCAAGGCCACCTTTTTATTATTTCCGGTTTCGAATTTCAAAAGTCTTAATTCATACAAATGCCTTAAACGTAAAATTTTAGACGTTAAGCAGTTATTATACTCTCTCTTTCTTTCACACCTACCTACCCATATATATATATATATATATGTATATGTGTGTGTGTGTGTGTGTGTGTGTGTGTGTGTGGTATTCTCAACTATGGCTCGGAGACACGAACGATGACAAATCTATGACGAACAACATAGACGGTACCTATTCCAAACTATTGCGAAATGCTCTCAGTATAAGCTGGCACGACCTTATGTCTAACGAAGTTATCTGTATGCCAATCTCCCATTACAGCAAGAAGAATGCGTGCTATCGACCATCTATTTTGAAGCAATGAACCAGCTTCGACTCTGATGTGATGGGATCCAAAGCATGGTGAATAACGGCCAGAGAGGCCAACAACAACTTTCCCTAGTATTCTGCTCATGAATACTCAGGTTTACACACACATACACACACACACACACACACACACACACACACAGTTCCATTTCTAAATAAGTTTAGATTTTTTTGTATAAGCGTTATCCTCCAGTAGCTGAAAGGATACCTATACTTGAAATCTAGAGTAGACCTTTGAAATCTTTGGGGCACATAGTGTAGAGGGAAGTCTTGGAAAATTGATGCTCACAGGCGAGAAGGGCATTGGAGATCTACGCGGGCTTGCGTCGATGGAACACACACACACAAACGCACGCACGCACACTATTATTGTTTTTACTAACTCCTCAGGACCTTATATATATATATATATATATATATATGTATGTATGTATATAATCCTTCACTTGTAGCACTACCTGTAAAAGGTAATATGTATATTTGTTTATCTATGATTAATAGCACTGTTTTTTACACTGAGCTGCGTTTCATTAACACGAACACTGTATGAACCATATACACACACACACACACACACACACACACACACACACACACACACACACACACATATATATATATATATCAATACTACTGAGATGAGGTAGTATTTACACTATTTACATTATTCAGAATATTGTCATAATCTTTGTTGTCATTTTTACGACATTTTGACTGTTGTACGGCCTTTTTCAGGTGCCAGGAATTTCGTAATTTTGGTGGCAAAATATGTTGAAATACTGTGTCAGGAAGAAAAGTTAGTTATTATGTTATTCCTAAACAAAAATGAATTACTGAATGAAAGAACAGAAATTAGGATTAAGTGTAACCAGACCATAAAATACTTATTAGGGTCGTACAACCGGGGATGAAAACGTTAAAATTTCTTCCAATTTTGAAAATTGCGCGTTCAAAAAATCCCCGTTAAGTTAGCGTTCAAAAAAATACCCCGTACGTGAATGTTCTTAAAAAACGTTAAAGCAGTTATTGCAAATGGCCTGAAAGCACCACATGGTAGAAACCTAGGTCGCTTAATAACTCGTTTACAAATAAAGAATATATATATAAGTTTTTAGAATGTGTTTCTTAAAATCAATGATTGATATCTCGTGGATATATTGATTGATAATCAAAATATTTTGATGATTTTTATGACTTTACGTCAAATTTTCTGAAGTTTTGAAATTCTATCTTGATAAAACGAATCTGTCACAGATGTCGAGAGAGTTTTGTTCGCCAAAAAAGTTTTCTTTTTTTATTTCTTTAGAAGAAAAAGAATATTGTAACGTATAATAACTCAATGACGTCTGTTTTGGGAGTATGCTGCCTGGGTAACATTATGCAGTAATATGACTTCCTGTTTACCCCTATCATCTAAATAATCCTTTTTTCAATTACAGTGTTTATAGTTCATAGAAGACGAGTGTAACACTGTTATTTAACGATTTTACCAGGCTTCAGAAATTCAGAATAAAGTACTCCTTTCATAGCTCAATAAATATTGATGAATGACGTTTTATCCAAAAAGACAAGATTTCGCTGTTGGCGCCGAAGGCTGTTCTGGACCGATCTATGACCTTCTGTATTTCGGATTTTCATAGTGAATCTACTTTCTTCTCCATTTATTCGGCTTTTTTCAATATTCTTCATATTTTGCAAACATCTTATAACAGCAGAGTGATTGACAGCAATCTTTTCAGCCAATTCCAAAGCTGAACGAATGGAATCACCCTTCCAAAAGTGCTTTCAAATCTTTCACTATAAAATCGTGTGGTCTATCGCCGCGACGTTTGTGCCTCAAGCCAAATTCAACTTTCTTCAACTTCACAAACAATCCACTATAAGAAGTGGGAAAGATTTCCAAAATGTTATATATTTTTAATCATTTCATCCCAAACAAAGCAATAAAGCCACTAAGACGCAAGAGAGTATGTGAAAAAAAATACTCTTAAGGAAAGAGAATAATGACAGAACAAGAAATAAGATAGAACATAACGATTGACATTACATTTAAATTTTTTCAAGATCAAACTTGGTTGCGAAGCAAGAATCTGGAAGAGAGTTCCACAACTGAGAAGTGCGATAGAAGAAACTGTCAGTATAGAACTTACAATTACATCGAGCTATTTCAACTGTAAAATGAGATTGACATTGCATTTAGATTTTTGAAGATCAAAATTAGCTGTGAAATAAAAAGCTGGAAGAGAGTTCTACAAGTGAGAAGTGCGATAGAAGAAACTGTCTGCATAGAACTTACGGTTACATCTAGCCATGTAATATCAGTCTTAAGGAAACAAAAGGTATAAGCGTTAGCAAAATGGGCAGCCCAAGATACGAACTACCAAAATGAAAATGTCAAAATGAAGCAAGCACTGAAAGTTAACTATATGAGAAATGTTATAATAGACGACAGAAAAAAAGGATACCGAAATCCAAATACGTATTGGAATAGGGAAGTTGCCTCTAAAAAGCTAAGCAAAGTATGAAGAAACGGGAAAAAAGTGCCGATCCGTTATGTAATATTTTCATGGATGAAAAAAATACTTTAGAGAGATGCATTTCTGCAGAAGGACTGAGTATAACATAGAATGAGTATGTGAGCAATGACGAAATTTTAAGCAATTTGGAAGCCAAAATGACCCTTGTATTTAGAATCAAAAGAAACAGTAAGAATTTGACACCCACAGGATACACTGAGGTCAAGAGGGGCTGAAGGAAACACCGAGTGACCTAACTAACAAGATTGTGTAAATGGATAGCACAAAACGGACTGTGTAGGAAAGTAAAGGTTCAAACATTGGCTTGACCTAAGGAGCACCATGATCAATAATATTCTGAAAAGAAACGGCATATAGCTAAAAACTGTTTCCAACCAAACCATCTCCATACCATTTTTGTCATTGGTCACACATTCTCACCACCCTTCTGTAGAAACACATCTTAGTTGTCTCAAGTCTCTTCATCTGTGAGAAAATTATCCAAAATTAACTGGTATAAAGAAGGAATGATATTGCATAACAATTCATCACACTTTTCTCTGATGCTAACATAATTTTCTTGTTTGTTAATACTTTGCTTAACTTTTCGAAGGTAGCATTCATTATTCCAATACACCTTCGGACTTCGATGTCATATGTCCTGTCCTTTAAAATAATTGCTGGTTATTTAAATTTCTGTAATTCCTGGATTTTGACATTCCCAATTCTTAGCTGACATTTTTTTTAATCATATCACCCCGAGCAAGGTGGTAACGCCACTGATGTGCAGGAGGCTACGTAAGAGTGAAAAGATTAGAAGAGAGAAAGCCGGAAACCACATCCTAAACAGGGAACAAGGGATGAGCCTCTACACCTGTTCAATAGACGTGGGTGGAGTGTGAACCGGGCGATAGCTTAGTCTATCTCCTCCAATTAAATCTTAGGTTATTTTTTTGCTGACAATTGTTCATACTATCTTATTAAAATTGATGGTTAGCCTATACATCACGCTTATAACAACTAGTCATCTAACAAAGAAATGATATATGTCTTGGTCAAAAGCAAGAGAAGACATTTTTCATTACAAAAGAAAGGAATTTTATTAGCTTTGAAAAATAAAATAGAAACATTTACATTCTTGGTTAAAAGCAGCTTAGCTTAGCCAAGGAAAGATATAAAAAACATAAAAATACTTTTGAACAAATATCCTTAGGAAAGGTCTTCATTCATATATTCTCTCTTCAGCCATGAGCTGAATAGCAGGACAGTTTATGTTCTATAGCCTTGGTTGGTAACTAGTCAACCGCAGAATGTAATGGCAATCTACTCCAGGAAAATCTTCTACTTAGTCATGGATCGAAAACGACATGATCATCCAAGCGTGTATCACGTATAGCAGTTAACTGACTGATTGAATTGCAATGTGGGTGTAAAAAACTGAGAGGAAATCTATCAAAATGTAGTAATTGGTACACGGAAAAAAAAGTTGCATAACATTGTAGACTTGCCATATTTAGGTAGAATATTCAATGGAAATAATTCTCACATTCCTACAGCCTGTGGTTACGAACTAGTATGGGAAGAAGATGTGAGCAACGACGAGGTTTCGGAGAGGATGGACACGAAAAGGAAACTAGTACTTAGTGTTCTCGACAGGCTCCAAAGGAGAATCAGTAATGTGATAGGTACCGACTTAACGGCTTGACTACAGCCACTTCCCAACCGACGAGATGTGGCCTCCTTTTATCTGTTATAAAAAATACTTTCATGGCTTCTGCTCCAACGAACTTAAGTCACTGGTGCCTCTGCAACAGGTGTTTACTCGTGCAACAAGATTGGCAACTGGGTCCCACCCATTGACAGATAGATTAACCAAATGCAGACGACAATTCTACTCCTGCAGCTTCTTTAATCGCACTTCCCGCCTGTGGAACTCGCTTCCATATTCTTGCTTTCCTGACGGCTACAACCTCTAGGAATTTAAATGTAATGTCAATACTCATCTATTAACCACTTGACTCTAGTTCTTTCACCACCCCGTATATCTTTCCCTTTCTCTCCACCTTTGCAATTGCCATCACACCTGTATTTCCATCCTTCTCTTGAAGATGTTTGTGTGTGTGTCTGTTTATCTGTCTGTATGTCCTTTATACAAATCCGCAATTTTTATCCGATTCTCACCAAACTTCGCACAAATATTTTTTAGGCTGAGTCTGAGCTCCAGAACCATGGATTAGTTTTAAAGCTTTCATTACACCCGAGCAACGCCGGTCTATACTGCTAGTAGATATTAAAACTTTTTTCTTGTTTTCTGCTAATTAAAACTCTCTTCCTTAGGTAGAAGCCATTCTGATTTTAACGCAGCTAAAACTTTACTACATTACTTATTTAGCTTGATACCCACTTCTCTAATACTAGTTAGATTGTCACACCTACCCCATACTGTTATTCCGTTTTATCTGAAATGTGGGTTAGAGATTTCAGCTCATCTCCAAACAACCTTTGTCATCCCTTTCTTCAAAAGGGGCCATTTAATCTTACCAATATTAACGCACTCTTAATATTTTTTCAAATCGAGAGTTAACTGTTCTTATCCACAACTAAACTTATTTATAAATTGAACTTTGTCTGTGTGTGTGTGTGTGTGTGTGTGTGTGTTTCTGTGTGCGTGTGTCCGTTCCCTATAGACTCCGAAACGGCTTAACCAATTTTCTTGAAAATTTACACAGTTGTACTATAAGCATCTGCAAGTGTTCTTAGCTAGGTTTTGTGCCGAGGTACCCCTGATAAATATCGAAAATCGATAATCGAAAAAATCGGGTTATAAAATAAGTGGTCTGATTTTAATCAAATTTGTGGCACTCATAGACAAAGACATAAGAAACGATATTCAGAAGTTTCAAGGTTTCAGTTCTTACAATAATATATCGATAATATATATATATAAAATGCAAGATGTTTGTGTGTGTGTCTGTTTATCTACCTGTATGTCTGTATTTTTTTCAGCCCTTTTATTTTAGCTTTTGCTTCGGGTTTGGCTCTAAGTAGGTATAATTGTAGTTCTTAGTCTCAGCCATGATACCATTTACTCAGAGGACTTATTTAGCCTTCAAAATTCAGTTTACGACGAAAAAAACTTATTTGATATCGATACCAGGAAATCAAAATCTGACTTACATCCATTCATTTTTTTCAGTTTACAGTTTCGCTCTAACTGGAAACAACTATTGCTTTTTAGTCTTGATATGTCGCTAAACAAAATCAACCAACCAATTTCTTTTTCACAATGTTCTTACTTCTATTGTCTTCTGTCCTATGAGTGTTAGACACGACAGGAGAAGGCAGAGGGAAAACCGCTCCTCTATCCCCTCCCCAAGAACAATCATGGCAATAAACGAGTTAAACGTTAACAGTAAGAAAAGTACTTAAAGAATTTCCCAATTCTTAAAACAATTCGGTCGTTCTTTATGAATTATGCACTTGACGAAAGCTGAAAAATGTGGTAACTCTAAGCGGAAGACTAATGAGGAATTCTATTATCCGAATAAAATCTGGAATGTTAATGGCTCTCCTGAACGTTATAGAAAAATACAAAACTGCAAGAAGTTGACCGAGAGTTCTCTGTTCTCATCAAATTTGCTATCGTGGTCTTCTAAATATTTCGTCAAGACACATCAGAACAACTTTCATGAAAATATTTGTAGAAAAGACAGAGGGAAGCCACGCCACGTCGGTGGGAAAGTAACTGAAGTCGAGATGCCTGCGATCTTAGATTACTCTGTCTTATTTAGGCGTCGATCACATTGAATTAGTATTAGTATTATTATTATTACTATTATTACTACACTTTTCAAGTGTAAAAGATTTCCTATTTTATATGCCAGCACGCATATAAAAGAATATATATATATATCAGCAAGCAGTGTGGGTATAGAAAAATTCAAAGGAGTATTCTGTACATACAGTGGTAGGATAACTCTCTAAGAGGGCTCTAAATATATATATATATATATATATATATATATATATATATATATATTTCAGGCGAACCAACATCACCTTCCGTCTTTATTTTACAAATCCTTTGTAAAATAAAGACGGAAGCTGATGTTGGTTCGCCTGAAATCGGCCTATACCTCCGATTTACCATGAAATAACGTATCTGCCTTAATTTTATATATATATATATGTGTGTGTGTGTGTGTGTAAATATATATATATATATATATATATATATATATATATATATATATATATATATACGAGGGTTGGGGAATTCGTTTTATTATATAAGAAACAATCAAGCATATACATCAATATACAACTATACATCACAAGTTAACATGCCTACTTTTCAAAATAGACACCGCCTCTTCAATGGCAGTGTTCCACCCGCGAATAAGGATATGTATCTCAGGTGGCTGATGCTGTAGCCAATCCCGTAGAGCAATTTTCATTTCTTCCTCACAACTTGACTTAGGACCTTCAGACTTCCATCATTTTGGCCCAATGAAAGAAACACTGAAGGGCAAAAGCTACCCCCACCGAAAAAATATACAAATGTAAAAGCAAATTTTGACTAGTTTTGCTATAAAAATCTTTCTATACAAACGTTAGCAAAAAGAAATACTTGAATTTCCTAAACACACACACACACACACACACACACACACACACACATATATATATATATATATATATATATAGTGTATCGAGGCAGCAGATAATTTTCTAAACATATACTGTTAAATATAAGAGACAATGAATGTCTGTAATGTTTAATCATGAACCGTTCTAAACATCGTATTTTGGTTTAATTTCAGTTAAAAATAAAGACAAAAATTCTCCAACATTTAGAGAACTTTTTTTATTAAGTTGATTCTAAGCTTTCGGCTCACATGAGCCATCTTCAGAGAGGTTATGAGGACGTTAACACAAAACATCCACTATCAGCGACGATTTTATCTTGTGAGGACATAAAACTCCGCTAAGTAACGGCAACAATTACCAAAAATAGCAAACACAGTTCGCAAATTTGCAATGCGGTTCTATGACGTCGTACCGCGTGATAGCTTGAAATGACAACAGAACCATATATTTAAATGCAATGTAATGTGTTATGACCAGATTTAAACGTGATTTTATTAAGTGTTGGTTGTTTGGATTTAATGTAGATGGCCTCCAATATTTGACGGTTCTTTTTACTGTGTATGCGTGAGGATTATTGTATTGTTGACTAAAATCTGTCTGATATTACTTACATGCTTATGTTTTTCTAAAAATGTTGTTTAATTGTACTCTGATCAGAAAGGAGACAGAAAAGTCTACGAAAGAGCGTGAATGTTTAGAACGGCTCATGATTAAACATAATAGACATTCATTGTCTCTTATATATATATATATATATATATATATATATATATATATATATATATATATACTAGCAGTATAGCCCGGCGTTGCTCGGGTGTAAAAAAAGCTTTAAAACAAATCCATGGTCCTGGAGCTCAGTGTCTTTGGACGTTGGCACGAAAGACTAAAAAGCAATTGTTGTTTCCAGTTAAAGCGAAACTGTAGACTGAAAGAAAAATGTAATGGATGTAAGTCAAATTTGGATTTCCTGGTGTCGATATCAAATAAGATTATTTCGTCGTAAACTGAATTTTGAAGGCTAAATAAGTCCTCTGAGTAAATGGTATCATGGCTGAGACTAAGAACTACAATTATACCTACTTAGAGCCAAACCCGAATCAAAAGCTAAAATAAAAGGGCTGAAAAAAATACAGACATACAGGTAGATAAACACACAAACATCTTGCCTTTTATATATATATTATCGATTTTCTGCACTATTGCAAGAACTGCACCCTTGAAACTTCTGAATATCGTTTCTTATGTCTTTGTCTATGGGTGCATCAAATTTGATTAAAATCAGACCACTTATTCTATAACCCGATTTATTTGATTATCGATTTACGATATTTATTGAGGATATCTCGACACAAAACCTAGCTAAGAACACTCGCAGACGCTTATAGTACAACTGTGTAAATTTTCAAGAAAATCGGTTCAGCCGTTTCGGAGTCTATAGGTAACTGACACACACACACACATAAAGTTCCATTTATAAATAAGTTTATATATATATATATATATATATATATATATATATATATATATAAGGATTATGACTTTTTATAACCTTAATTTACTGTGTTATAATTCGATGAAATTTTGTTCAAAATAAATGAAGAAGTTCTTGAAATAGGTCCCCACAAAGCTTCAATTTTATCATATACGCAATAAGGGTTAAAAATGTAAAAAAAATATTTTATAAGCTTTTTCAGTTTCCGATGATTTAGTTGCGTAGTAGTTATGCATTTAACACATTTAATACACACACACACACACACACACACACACACACACACACACACACACACACACACACATATATATATTATAAATTATACTTTAGAACATGTACAATCTACTATAAAATTGTACATTTTGTTTCAACATTGAAAGAACAATGTCTTATCAGGTAGTTAGTAATGATGGTAATAAACATTACTTTTTCAAAAATAACTTTGATTACTATCATATATAAATTAGAGAAAATTTTCAAAATTCGAAGGTGTCGGATGTACATTTCGACATAGGATCTCTAATAGAGATTCTACGTCACATCAGCGACATTGTTTTTTCCAAATGGCGAAGGCCCTGGGGTAGAGTGTGGAGGGGTTTTAGGTTAACAACGGTCACAAAGTAGAAAAGGACAGAGCTGGTAGTCGCGGGGTTACAGGGTGTTGAAACGGTATATTTAAGAAGGGGAGGAATAGGAATTCATATTTTATAAAGATAGACAACTAAATGAGTTAAATTACTTTTTAAAGTTAAGATTTTGGGCTGTTTGAAGAGGTGTATTTAGGCGAGAAGAAATGGGTTTCAATATAAGATTTAAAAATTTTTTAAAGTTTATTTGATTAAACCTTTTAGGTAGAAGTGAGTTAAATGCCAATTACAGGAAGTTATCAGTTTGAAAATTATTAGAGAAAAAATATTAGAGAAAAAAATATTAGAGAAAAATATATATATATACATATATGTGTCAACCAAGTAAAAAAAGGGGTTTAGTAAAAGAATCCATATGTTCTAAAGATAGGCAATTGAAGGAGCTTGGGATAGGAAGGTAGGAGGGTTAAAATACTTTTTAAGGTTAACGTTAGGGTAAAATTAAGATTAAAATTTAAATTGAATCTTTTTCAGTTATATTCTAACATCTAGTCAACGGGGATTTAAATTCTAAATTTAAGTATTCGAATAATTTGCCTTGTGGTAGGACTTACTGATGAATTCCCTCTTAAGATTCAGTAGCCAGTGTTGGTGTGGGTATTTTAATATTGAAATTTTTTCCAGTAAACATGAACAGCACCTATCACGAAAATTCCTCGGAATACGGGCTGAACCTATCAGTTTCCAGCTAATTTCAGGATCCAGCCCTTCTTCTTTCATTTTCCAGAATGCCCGCGAAAGGGCTGTCTGGTACCTCTGACCGGCGTTCGAAAAGGAGTACCTGTAGTTATAAAGTCTTTGTTTGAAAGGAGCGGCGGACATACCGATATAGGTCCGAAAGTTGTTTTTTTTTTTTTTGTTAGATGGAGAAATGCCGGTTTCATAAATTACCTGTGTGGATTTGCATTTTCCCTCCACCGGGCAGGTATCCACAAAATTACAGTTGCATTTGTTTAGAATTCCGGACCTAGATTCAGCATTGCGCAAATTCACCAGAATACTCATATTATGGGATATGTATATATATATATATATATATATATATATATATATATAAAATTAGATGTGTTAACTGGATTATACACATTATAAACAATTTTCCGTGTAGGAGTTCACTTCTACTGGTGAGATTGAAAATAATACATCCTTCCTCAGGCAGTACCAATTCTTCAAGACGTGGTGGGTCATTATCTTGAGGTGTCCCCAAAAGAAGAAATTCCAAGGGAGCTTGAGTATTTTTGTTTTTTTTACAGTTTTGTCTATTGACGACATTAAAACTTTGAAATTGCGTCACATTCTGTAGTGACGTGGGTGCGGATAAATACCTACCACGTTACAGAAAGAAAATTCCGTTCGGAAGCAGGTGTTCTTCAGAACGAATATATTATGCCGTTTCGGTGGGGAACACCTCTTCACGAAAGCGACTTCCACGCAGACCCAAATCAATACGTAGATCACAAATCACATGTTCCTTTGCAGATAAAGAACATAAGACCAAATAAACGATTTAAAGTAAAAAAAAATGCTTTCTCGACTCTTTTTTCTCTTCCATTTCTACTCCGCTCATGAGGACGCGCGCATATGAACGCATGGGCATCCACGCACCAAGAAAAGTAATATTTAGATGGTGAACAAAAAGTGATTTTGTGAACGTATCCCATAAGGTCTACGGCTATGTCGTGTTGAATGCACCGGTTCCCGTCCGATCACCGAAGTTAAGCAACAACGAGCCTGGTCAGTACTTAATGGGTGACCATTTGGGAATACCAGGTCCTGTAAACGTAAGGACCAAGAATGATCTACCGGTCCTTGGGGTTTGGGGGTTGGGTGCAGGGCTAACAACCCTGTCCCGTAAAAAAACAGTTTCTTTACAGAAACAGCAACAAAAGGTTGCTGCCCTATGCACCATCTTGGTGTGATGGATAAATGATGATCCTATCACGTAATAATATGCTTCTGAAAATTTAAAGACTGTAGGAAATGAAGGGCAAGATATCTCCAAGATTCAGATACGTTGGTCGATTCTGTTTTGCCATGTTAAATTTATGAAGATTTTTCATATAATGACGGCCTTTCGTTTAATAATTTACTTTGTTGCTGCAAGGCATCTTTCGCCTGAGCTGTTTTGTCAGTAAACTGTTAAAATTGCAAATATTTATTAAGTGAAGTTTTTCAGATTAAAGCTACAACGAGAATCGAATTAACTGGAAAAAAATCTTAAAAATTGACATACGATTCTCATTGCCACACCATTGTTGGCTAGACAGTGTTTATGCCATTTCCATAATATTATTAGTATGGCGATGTTATCAATATTGCTATAATATTATTAGTATGGCAATGTTAATACAATTGCCATATCATTGTGATAGCAATATTAATACCATTACCATACCAATGTTGTTATGACAATGTTTATACCATTTTCAAACTATTACTGTTATGGCAATAGTATCAATATTGCAAAATATTATTTATATGACAACTTTTATACCGCATTCTATACCATTGTTAGTATGACTAAGTTACAATCGCCAATCAACCTGCCAAACGAAATGGTATTTTTCTGTGTTACACTAACGAGTGTTATTCACATGGTTCCTTTTCTGTCTTGAATTATTCGATATTTTTCTGTCTGTCACGTCTATCTCTATTACTTAACTCTGAAAACACACCACCCTAAACCCGAATTCAAAGTATGAATGCGCCAACTTTTGAGAAATCGACTAAAGAATTTGTAAAAGAAACTAAATTTCTAGAAAAGTTTAGAATCACGTAAGAAAATATCCGATACTTAAAATTTCTCCACAATGGAATATATCCTAACAATATAAATGTACAAATT
>JBBBDQ010000828.1:5962500-6145000 GCA_037127315.1 Ascarosepion bandense
TCTAATTTTTGTCGCATATAGCATTTGATAATTTTAAAAACATACGTGTGTCAGTTAAGGCTTCAGTTAGCTCTTTTAGGCGTCCTGGCAGG
The DNA here is from genome assembly GCA_037127315.1 of Ascarosepion bandense. Lineage (NCBI taxonomy): Eukaryota > Metazoa > Mollusca > Cephalopoda > Sepiida > Sepiidae > Ascarosepion > Ascarosepion bandense. Next base: position 5,962,593 of record JBBBDQ010000828.1, read on the forward strand.
AGTGTTTTTTTAATAATTTGTTTTAGAATTTCTAACGAAAGATATTAAAATTCTCTTGTAGTGGTTACTAAGTGACATCATCACTTCAACTAAGTTAAAACTTACAGAATTTTTAACTTTTTATTTATTTTATTTCATTTTATTTCATTTATTTATTTATTTTCTAGAGTAGATAGACCCTACTATCGACCGATTTTCTTTTTTTGGACAGGAGTAGAGTCTCATGCTTTGTTTCCTGTTTAGGAAAGAGTTCCCGGTTTCTCTCTACTCCTTAGGTCTTGAGAGTATTGCTGTTGTAAGCTTTTTGCAATGTGTGTGGATGGTGGCGTCGTCTCTTCACTCTGAGGGTACCGGGTTGGCTGTTTCTTGATTGCGACTTCTGACTGGTAGTTAGGAGCCCAAACTCTTGCGTTCCGTCTTGAGAGGCTGCTCTGATCAACAGTTGAATAATATCGGGGTATCTTGTAGTGCCATGTTGCGCATTGATGTCACTGCAAGTGCTTCCGGTGGGCAACCCTGAGGCCACATTATGCTGCAGTCTGCGCCAGTTTCCTTCCTAGACATGTTGCATTCAACGATTGACTCTTACTACTACTCTAGACCTCTCCTCATAAAAAAAGATCACTAATTATGAGATCTCACAATATAAGAACTAAAACTAAACCAACAAAACATAAATCACCTAAACTTATTAACATCTCTTTTTCGAACTTTCGTGGCACCCATACCAACTTTTGCATCGTTGAATCCCTCATTAAAGTAAACTCATCTGATATCTTAATGAAACTAATCTTGACTCCTCCATTCCTTCTATATCCCTGGTTATCTTCCCCTCTTTAAGAAGGATTCCAATGTACCATATGCATGAAATTGGTATTTATGTCAGTGAATATCTCCCTTTAGCTAAGGTGATTTCTCTTGAATCTCTTGATCATTACTACGTGTATCTCCATCTCTCTCTACTAAGCTCAGCTATTGTTTCTTTTTCTACCACACCTCTTCATCTTTTGATTGTTCCGTACTTGACATCATCTCTAAAAATATAGATAAAGACATTTCCTCTCATTCATTTGCCCATATATTTGTGTTTGGAGACTTCAATGCCCACCACGCCAAGTGGCTGGAAAACTGTCACAGATCTTCCTGGTATCCATACCATGAACTTTTCAATCATTCAATCCGTTATGCAAGTAGTTCATTTCCCCACGAATTTTTCTAATAACACAAATGGAACTGACTCACTGCTAGATCTCAGTTTCACTTATATCCCTGATTCTTGCCATGTTATGTAGCTTTGCCCTCTTGGAAACTCTGATCATGCTGTGGTTTCTGTTAATATCTTTTTTCATATCCGCTTGTCCCAGGAAATTCAGACCAGCAGAATATCTTACTGTTAACAAAGAGCAGGCTGGGAATCATTCTGAAATTTCCTGTGTGGAGTCTCTTGGAACATCCATGATATTCATACCAACTTTTGCAGCATTGAATCCTTCCTCCAAGTAAACTCACCTGACATTTTAACTCTCTGTGAAACTAACCTTGACCCTTCTATTCCTTCCTCTGATTTCTATATCTCTGGTTATCTTCCCATTTTTAAAAGGATTCCAATGTCCATATGCATGGAATTGGTATTTATGTCAGTGAACATCTCCCCTTAGCTAAGGTGATTTCTCTTGAATCTCTTGATCATTCCTACATGTGTCTCCCTCTCTCTCTCTACTAAACTCGGTTAACTATCTTTTCTTTCTCTACCGCTTCCTGTCATCTCTACTGACATTCGTGACAGAATCTCTCATCCGTTTCCTCATATATTTGTGTTTGGAAAATTCAATTCTCACAATGCCAAGTGGCTGGAAAACTTAGTCACATATCTTGCTCGTGTCCATACTATGAACTTTTCAATTACTCGATCCCTTACGCAAGTAGTTGATCTCCTCACGCATTTCTCTAATAATTAATGGAACTGACTCGCTACTAGATCTCTGTTTTACTTCTATCCCTGACTCTTGCACTGTTATGCAGCTTTGCCACATTGGGAACTCTGCTCATGCTGTGGTTTTCGTTGATATATCTTTTCAGATATCCTCCTCCCAGACCAACAGAATATCTTACTGTTACCAAAGAGCAGACTGAGAGTCGTTCCTCGATTTTCTGAGTGACCTCCCTTGGAATAAATTTTTTAATCTTCTCGTTGAGGACTGCGTCCGAGGTCTCTTCATAGATTAAAGCAGGTACCGATTCTTTCATCCCATCCAGGCAGTTACGACTTATACCTCGTTCGTCCCCCTGGTTATCCCTTGCTTGCTCGGCTGCTATTGCTCATAGGAATCACTTCTTCCGGCTTTATCGGAGACACGCTTCTGACCATAATAGACGCCTTTATGCCTCTGCCCGTAACCAGTGCAAGAGGATCCTGAATGATGAAAAGCTGCTGTTTGCTAAAAGAATGAAACAGCGTATAGCATCTCACAAGTTTGGCTCCAAAGACTACTGGCGGCTGTGTAAAAATGTGTTAAATAACAGCAATCCCTCAATCCCCCCTTTAATCAATTAATTTGAGGTCCTCACATCTTTAGCAAAGAAGGCTGAATGCTTTGCTCGCAGATTCTCCACCAACTCAACATTTGATTCGTCTGGGGTATCCGCACCAGACTTCCTACCTAGAACTGAAGCTCAATTGAGTGACGTTCACATTACTCCCTCGCTAGTCTTTAACATAATTTCAAAGCTTGACCACAAAAATGCGAGCAGAGGTGACAGAATCCCAATCGTTGTCCTGAAGAAATGCGTCCATGAATTCTCCTCTGTCTTATCCAAGCTTTGCAATTACAGGCTCTCTGTTTCTTGCTTCCCTTCCTGCTGGAAGTCTTCATTTGTTGTTCCTGGATTTAAGAACGCTGGAGAACTCTCAGGCACGTCCAATTATCGCCCGATAAGTCTCCTACCTACTCGAAAGCGCTCGAGGCTATTATTAATGCTGAAGTGGTTCAACATCTCACAGCTCATGGCCTCTTCTCCGATAAACAGTATGGTTTCCGCTTCACCAGGTCTACTGCTGATATGCTAACGACTATCACGGAGTATATATACTAGGCTTTCGATAAGAATGGCGAAGCTCGAGCTATTGCACTAGGTATCTCCAAAGCTTTTAACAGAGTCTGGCATGCTGGCCTCCTACGCAGGTTACATGGCTATTGTATAACTGGACGATTGTTTGACCTAATCCAATCTTTACTTCCAAATCGCCCGATGAAGATAGTATTAAATAAGCATGCTTCCAGATATCATACGAACGTGAGTGTCCCTCAAGGCTTTATTTTAGGTTTTTATTTTATTATTTGTCTGATCTTCAGCAATGATCTCCCTGATGTAATCAGATCCCAAGCAGGCATTTATACTGACGACACAACAATTTACTCCCTCCTCGATAAGAAACCTGCCGATGCTGACAAAACAAATTTAGCTGCTGAGCTTAAAAAGAATCTCCAATCTGTGGTGGGCTGGGGCAAGAATTGGCTCGTAAATTTTATTGCTTCCAAAACGAAGCTACTATTATTTAACCACCATACACAAACGCTTCTACCCAACATCAGAATGAATCAGGCTAGTCTCCCTGAAAGCAAAACACTGCGCCTTCTAGATCTAAATCTATCAGCCGACTTCAAGTGGAATGACTACATTGAATCTACAGCTAAATCTGCTGCTCGGAAGGTTGGTTCATTTTCAAGGGCTAGGAAGTTTTTCTCGTCTAAATCTATCTTACAGATATATAAATCTACCATCCGCCCGTGCATTGAATACTGCTGCCACATCTGGTCGGGTGTCCCAGCTTCTCATCTCGGGCTTCTTGACAAAATCTAAGGAAGAATCTATAATATATTTGATCCAGACCTGGTAGCTCAAGTCCAGTCACTTTCTCACCGACGTAATGTGGCTTTCCTCTGTCTCTTCTACAAAAAATTTCACGGCTCCTGCTCTGACGAGCTTAGCTCCCTGGTGCCCCATATGCATGAATTTACTCGAGCTACTAAACTAGCAACCCCAAATTTATACTCTATCAGCTTCTTTAATTGCACTTTCCCTTCCCTTCCGTATACTTGTGTCCCTGAAAGCTACACTCTTCAAGAATTTAAATGCAAAGTCAATTGGCATCTCTCATCTTCTTGACTCCCATCCTTTCTCTGATAACCCTTGTATCATGTTCTTCTTCCTTTGCACTCCACTCTTAGACATCTCTCTTCACACCTGTAACTTGTAACCTCTTTCTCATCTCACCTCTTCATTAACCCTCTGCGCACCAGTGGCAGTTCTGTCATGCTTGGGGTGAAATGATTAAAAAAATTACGTTAAAAAGCAAAGACTTACATTAAACCGACTTAATAATAAAAATTAGAATAAATTTTTAAAATAATATATATATATATATATATATATATATATAAATTTTAAAGTAGAAATATATATATATATATATATATTTTAAAGTAGAAATATATATCTATATATATCAATTTTAAAGTAGAAATATATATATATATATATATATATATATATAAATTTTAAAGTAGAAATATATATATATATAAATTTTAAAGTAGAAATATATATATATATATATATAAATTTTAAAGTAGAAATATATATATATTTTTTAAAGTAGAAATATATATATATATATATATATATATATATAAATTTTAAAGTAGAAATATATATATATAAATATATATATATATATATATATAAATTTTGAAGTAGAAACTACTATACAGTTAGAGAAAAAAACAATAAATATAAGCAAATACATGGCTAAGCACAATATCTGTGATTATTGAATACAATATATATATCTAAAACTAGAATAGATCACCATTGGTAATATAATATTAATAAAAAACAAAATAACATAAGAAGGATTTTAAGTTAGAAGATTTTAGGAAGATTGTAAAGTTTATACTTTAATATGTTTACAATTTACTGGAATTTCATATCTTTGGTTTAATAATTTGTCACTATTGAAAAATTTAATTTCCATTTTCTCCTGCAGACAGAGATTCTAACTTGTTTGAAAATTTTCCATTTAACTTTAGGTGTTTTATTCTCCTCTTTTAACTTCCAAAAAATATTTAGAAAACGAAGTCATATTTAGTTTGTCCGTATTAGTGAAGGATGAGAGATAATTCTAAAAACATTTTTTAAATTGATTCATTGTACTCCCAATATAAATTTTAGTAACCCTTGGATTTTCTACTGATGAGATAGAATACTCATACACAAGGGGGTTTGTTAAACACTTGTTAGATTAAGGGCATTGGTCAGTATTTCTACAATTGCATAGGTTATTTCTACGGAACAAATTAAGATCAGCAATAGAGTTACTGTTGTTATTGTTATATAAATTCAATATTTTATTGTTATGTAACTTAATTTTCTCTAAATCATTAGAGTAACTATAACTAAGTTTTAGAGTGTTCCGACTGAAAATTTTTATTTAAAGAATTATTTTTAGGAAAATGTTTATCAATTAATTAAAAGAAATTATGTCCCAATTTAGTATTAGCTAATTTTATTGAATGAAGGATTATATCATATGCTCTTCCTGTTTCTGTTTTTCTTTCTGAAACAACTATAAAACTACAAATCTAATTTCAGAAGATCTGAACCCACTATCCTTAAGAACTTTATCATAAACTGTTTTATGCTTTTCAAATATTTCTTTGCTAGAGAAATGTTGATTAATACATCGTTCAATCGATGATGGGATATGTTAGATTACAGATGGTTGGTTGTTTTTGTTTTATGACATATCAACCTCGGCGGGGCATTTATTGCTAAATTTTATTCATTTATTGCTGGTAATACCTTCTTTTTCAACAATTTTTTGTTGTTTTTATATAAGTTTTGAGTCTAGTAATACTTTTTTCTTTTCGAGTATCAAGATTCACTCGGATTTGTTTTTTTAGTGCAGGGTACCCAAGTGCTACTCTTGTTATTTAACCCATAACTGGAGGGAAGGGACGGATTAATACCATTCCCAAGGGTACCAGTGCTTAAGTAAATGCAGGGTATTCAACTGGAATTCGAACCCGACTCACCGATTTCTCTTTCCGAGCCAATATCCACTGCACCACAACGCACATCCGTCACTATACGCTTACAGCACCTGGTATTCCCAAGCGGTCACCCGTCTAAGTACTGACCATGCTCAACATTGCTTAACTTCGGTGATCGAGCGAGAACCGGTGTATTCAATGTGATATGGCCACAAGCACGCACCTCCGTCACTATACGCTTACAGCACTTGGTATTCCCAAGTGGTCACCCATCTAAGTACTGACCATGCTCAACATTGCTTAACTACGGTGATCAAGCGAGAACTGGTGTATTCAACGTGATATGGCCGTAAGCCGATTACAGATGGTGGGTGATTCGAGCCACAGCAGATACAAATCGAGTTAGCATTGTTTTTCATGTAAATTTGAAAATTCCTGTAAACCAGGCGTCCGGGCAGGAGTGTTTTTTTAATAATTTGTTTTAGAATTTCTAACGAAAGATATTAAAATTCCCTTGTAGGGCTTACTAAGGGGCATCATGACTTTAACTAAGTTAAAACTTACAGAATTTTTAACTTTAATTTATTATATTTCATTTATTTATTTTTTTCTAGAGTAGATAGACCCTACAATCTCCGGTTCATACTCTTCCCTCTTTTTTGAACAGGAGTAGAGTCTCATGCCTTATTTCCTGTTTAGGAAGGAGTTCCCGGTTTCTCTCCACTCCTTATGTCTTGAAAGTATTGCTGTTGTAAGCTTTTTGCAATGTGTGTGGATGATGGCGTCGTCTCTTCACTCTGAGGGTACCGGGTTGGCAGTTTCCTGATTGCTGCTTCCGACTGGTAGTTAAGAGCTTGAACTCTTGCGATGCGTCTTGAGAGGCTGCTCTGATCAACAGTTGAATAATATCGGGGTATCTTGTAGTGCCATGTCGCGAATCGATGGATGTCTCTGCAAGTACTTCCGGTGGGCAGCCCTGAGGCCACATTATGCTGCAGTCTGCGCCAGTTTTCTTCCTAGACATGTTGCATTTAAGTATTGACTGTTATTACTACTCTAGGCATCTCATTATAAAAAATGATCACTAATTATGACATCTCACAATATAAGAACTAAAACTAAACCAAAAAAATATAAATCACCTAAACCTATAAACATATCTTTTTTTAACATCTCTTGTTTCAATGTAAAATTTGAATTATATATATGATTAAAATGGAGAAGTTTTTCACATATTTGAGTTGTTATTTCAGTTATGTTGACTTCGAAGTTTTGTGAAAGTATTATTGTAATGTCGTCATTTTTCAGGGTTTTAATTTGTCTTTCTCCGACCAATATGTTCCACGAGAAAAAAAAAAAAGAAAAAAAAAAAGAAACCCCCAAAGGTACCTCAATAATGCCTTTATGAAATTTTCTAAGTTTGTATGACTGAAATAACACTACTCATCTAAGGGAGAAACTTCTCCACATTAATTTTATTAAAGCATTATCTCGATTGGAAAAGAGAAAGCCGGAAACCACATCCTAAACAGGGAACAAGGGATGAGCCTCTTCACCTGTTCAATAGACGAGGGTGGAGTCGGAACCGGGCGATAGTTTAGTCTATCTACTCCAATTGAAAAAAAAACGAAAAGAAGAGTGAAAAGATTGGAAAAGAGAAAGCCGGAAACCACATCCTAAACAGGGAACAAGGGATGAGCCTCTTCACCTGTTCAATAGACGAGGGTAGAGTGTGTACCGGGCGATAGTTTAGTCTATCTATTCCAATTAAAAAAAAAAACGAAAAGAAGAGTGAAAAGATTGGAAAAGAGAAAGCCGGAAACCACATCCTAAACAGGGAACAAGGGGTGAGCCTCTTCATCTGTTCAATAGACCTTTCTGTCAGTAAACTACTGAAAAAAAAAAGAAGAAATTTTGGTACAAAACATCATTACATTTTAACACTATGTACAGATCACTAAAATATAGATAAACAATCCAGGAAAGAAAAAACTTGTGTAGATATCGCAATACTAAATTTATTTAGATACCACAAGAGTAATAGAAGTTACTTTTGAACTTTACAATCGCAAGAAATGCTCTAAATATTGGCCTTTAGCTTCCAGACATTTATTAGAACCGTTATTTAATGTTTGTACAACGTTAGCCAAAATGTCCAGTGGGCCTGCTGCACATTCATTTTTAACTTCTTGTTTCAGGCTCGCCAATGTCAAGAAAATATCGTATTAATGTAAATAGTGTTTTCGCAATTTGGTAAAACTACGAAAGACAAATTTTCAATAAATTTTTGTCAGAGTTTATATATATACAGCAACATTACAAAAATGCCTACTTTGTCTACATGAAAAAGTAACGATTATATCTCATACCCAACAAAAGAACTTACTAAACATAAGATCAGAACTAATTTCCAAATGCAGACATGTAAATAAATACCTATTATCACAATTTATACCAAACGGATAAAAAAAAGGAACCGCTGATACCATAATCCTATCAATTATTATCTAGTTCAAACTACCACCATAATAATTGCATTTATTGTTATTATTCAATACACCACCATTACTAATCACTACTACCGCTTTACAATAACTGTTTGCTACCACAACTGTTATTATCATCAAATATTACTATCACCGTATTAGTCCGCAATCATCATTAACATAAATTACTCCTCTCTGCCGTAGTAAAATTAATATCACCACACATAAAAACTAACAAGCATTACAAATTAGAATTTCTACTATTTAAATATGCGCAACCACACACACACACACACACACACAAGCTAATAATCGAATTAAAAATAGAAAATAACAATACAGCCTTAAATAAATAATAGCAATTTTTACCAATCATAGTTTCACACAGACCCCATCATACGCACATATGTACGGACGAGAAATCGACAACAGCCCGAGCATTGACATCGCTACACTATTCGAATACACCAACCGAATGAGTATGTATGTGCGCAACGGCACACATATACATATATATGCTGAGCCCTGTACGATTCGCATATATGTTTGTGTGAGCCCCGGTGGGCGGACGCGCGCGTGTGTGTGCCTTTGTGCACGTCAATGGGTGTACAAATGTGTATATATATCTGCGTCTGTCATGGCGACAGATTTTCCTCCCACTTCCACAAAAATATACCAATATACGCAGCCCTTCATATAAGCCAATTTAAAAAAAAATAGTTTGTCTGACGATTGCAAGAGCGTGAAACCCAGGGTCACAAACTCACACCTGTATATATATATATATATATATATATATATATATATTAGTTAATTAATTAGTTTTTGGTCATAATTAAATTAGACCAGTACACAGGTGTATTAAAAAGATTTCAATACAATTATATTGTAGAACTATTGAATATTTTTAATTTGGAAATGAATTATTTCGCGACCGCAGTTTCTACCTTTCGGTGTCTTCAGGCGACTTACAATAACTGATATTACCGTTTTTTAAAACCTCACGTAACAGGAATATTTTATGAACGCGCAGTTTTCAATATTAGAAGTTACTTAAAGGTCTTGGAACACTTTCATCCATGATTGTATGATCCTAGTAAGGTATGGTTACACTTAGACATAATTTCTATTCTTTCATTTAGTAATTGATTTTTGTTGGGGAACAACATAATAATCAATTTTTCCTCCTGGTATAATCTGCATATTTTATCATTGTTGTATGGTTTGGCTGTTTTTACTATACTCCAAATTATATTGGAGTCTTTTTTTTTCTTTTATTGATGTAGTGTAGTTTATTATGAGCTGCTCAAATCGACCGAAATCATTACGGGAGTAAGTTGTCAAATACAATTGATGCATTTGACCTGACCATTGAAGAAAAAATGGCCGCTATATGAGCAGAGACAAGACAAAGTAATTTTACAACATGAAAAAGCTAGGTCACATGTTGCAAAACGGGTGAAAACCCCCTTAGAAACACTTAAATGCGAAGTCCTATCTCAAACCCTGAGTTCAACAGACCTTGCTTGTTCGATTATCACTTGTTCCGAGCGATGTTACATGACCTGGCTGAGCAGCAATTTCACTCTTATGAAGATGACAAAAAATGGGTCGTCTTGTGGTTAGCCTCAAAAGACGTGTCGTTTTTCCGACGTGGAATACAAATGCTTTTAGAAAGATGAGAAAAAAGAAGTGGCTACTGATGGACAATACTTTCAGTGACAAGTTTCTTACTAATTTTTGTAAATAAAACATTACTTTTGATGAAAAATCAGCAAAGTCCTAATATATATAGCTATGGATATCAATAAATATACAGATGGATAAACACGCTTATACACACGCATATATAAATATTTTATTCAATTAATAAAATAGTGCTCATTGTAATATAACAGAACTATTAAGTATATTTATATTAATAAGTATATATAGTTTCCTACGCTTGTACCACGACTCGGAGTTTTATTCACAATGCAACCAACCTAATCTGCAACTGATGATTGCATAAAACTCCGAGTCGTGATATAGACGTAGGATCGTGTATATATATATATATATATATATATATATATATATATGGATGTAAATAATTATGCATATGTGCATACACGCAGGTATACACCGATATATAAATATTTATCAGGTGTTAATAGAACAGTAGTCAATATAATATAATAGAGCTATTAAGTATATATTAATAAATATATATATTATCCTACGTCTAACCTACTTGGTTGCATAGTTTTTATTTTTAAAAAATGCTTAAGAGAAAGTAGAGCGAACAATATTTATTTAGAATTTATAACATAAATATGTTTTTAATATTACTACAAAAGTAACCATTTTGTTTCGACACTATCTGTGTTTCATCAAGTGATGAGGTTTATTTTAATGTATGCCTCTGTGTGAATATTTCTGCGCCTATTTGCATATATTTATGCCAGAAGTTGTGTATAAATATTTTCATGTATGTGGTTATACTTTTAATTTGTATATGATGATCTGTGGAGTTTTTTGTCGTGTACGTTTTTGTCTTTAGCTTGTGTATTTGCGTGAGTATATATGTAATTAGGTTTATTTGTCCATACACTGAAATATGACTGTGTCTGCATTGATCTCGTTCATTCTAGGCACTTGCCATTTTACGAATTTTCTCTTACATCCATCCAATATTGTATCCTTTACAGACGCTATACGTCGATAAAAACAAAATTTTAAAATTTATAGATGTATATATGTGTGCGTATATTCATCTGTGCATGTGTCTGTGTGCAAGTATGTGTTCGTGTGTGTACATACTCGTCTTTTGGTTCATATGTAGACTCGTATAGATTTGAATGTGTACACCAACGAATTTTACTCGTTTAATATCTAAAAAACTTTATAAAAATCTAAATCTAATGATTTTGTTAAACTTTGAATTTAAGATTCGTAATAAAAATTAAGTAAAGTGAATCTAATAGTCGATTAATACTGATCTCTATTTTAATCAAATATTAATGTTAATGCCCCAATAAATTATTTTTAGAGCCTGTTCTTATATTCTTCAAATTAGAAATTACTTTATTTTGATTGATCCACTCTGTCTATGTAACAATGCCTCACTGATGAAGGGGGTTTGGCTAGTCTTGAAATTTTAAAAAATCTCCAACTTGAATTAAACCTCATCATTTGATAAGACAATCATAGTGTCGAAACAAAATGGCTACTTTTGTAGTGATATTATAACATACTAGCAGTATAGCCCGCCGTTGGTTAGATGTAATGAAAGCTTTAAAACTAATCCATGATCCTGGAGCTCAGATTCTTTGGACGTTGGCACGAAAGATTAAAAAGCAATAGTTGTTTCCAGTTAAAGTGAAACCGTAGACTGAAAGAAAAACGAATGGATGTAAGTGAAATTTTGATTTCCTGGTATCGATATTAAATAAGTTTTTTTCGGCGTAAACTGAATTTTGAAGGCTAAATAAGACCTCTGAGTAAATGGTATCATGACTGAGACTAAGAACTGCAATTATACCTACTTAGAGCCAAACCCGAAGCAAAAACTAAAATAAAAAGGCTGAAAAAATACAGACATACAGGCATATAAACAGACACACACACGAACATCTTGCCTTTTATATATATATATATATATATATATATATATATATATATATATATATATATATATATAATCAATTTTCTGGACTATTGAAAGAACTGCAACCTTGAAACTTCTGAATATGGTTTCTTATGACTTTGTTTATAAGTGTATCGAATTTGATTAAAATCGGACCACTCATTAAAATCGGACCACTCATACACCTGATTTTTTCGATTATCGATTTTTGATATTTATCGGAGGTACCTCGACACAAAACCTAGCTAAGAACAGGCAGATAAACAGACACACACAGACACACAAACATCTTGCCTTTTATATATATATATATATACTATCGACTTTATGCACTATTGTAAGAAATGCAACCTTGAAACTTCTGAATATCGTTTCTGATGTCTTTGTCTATGAGTGTATCAAATTTGATTAAAATCGAACCACTCCTTCTATAACCCGACTTTTTTGATTATCGATTTACGATATTTATCGAGGATATCTCGACACAAAACCTAGGTAAGAACACTCGCAGACGCTTATAGTACAACTGTGTAAATTTTCAAGAAAATCGGTTTAGCCGTTTCGGAGTCTATAGGTAACGGACACATACACACAGACACACACACAGACACACGCAGACAAAGTTCTATTTATAAATAAGTTTAGATTTATGTAATAAATTCTAAATAAATATATAAATAAATATATTATTCACAACTTCCATTTTGGTGATTACTCACGCAGTGATCTTTCAGTGTTATAACACCGTTCAACATTCCTTCGATCTACTCTTAAGCAGGTTAAACATAAGGACCTTAGGCATTTTGTCGTCAGTCATTCTTGCAATATGCTCTGCTAAGAAAAGTTACGTCTGTATCAGGGAGATCTCAATTTCGTCAATATTGCATTTTGCGAGAAGATTAGCATTAGACACCCTAACGTCACAAGGATAGATACAGACAGATCACGCGGTAAAACTTTTATGGAAGACAACTAGATGATTGGTAAGAGGCCATATATATATATATATATATATATATGTGTGTGTGTGTGTGTGTGTGTGTGTGTGTGTGTGTGTGTGTGTCTGTGTCTGTGTAAAGTATATATATCTAAACTTATTTATAAATGGAACTTTGTGTGTGAGTGTGTCCGTTACCTAAAGACTCCGAAACGGCTTAACCGATTTTCTTGAAAATTTACACAGTTGTACTATAAGCGACTGCGAGGGTTCTTAGCTAGGTTTTGTGTCGAGGTACCTCCGATAAATATCGAAAATCGATAATCGAAAAAAATCGGGTTATAGAAGGAGTGGTCCGATTTTAATCAAAATTGATACACTCATAGACAAAGACATCAGAAACGATATTCAGAAGTTTCAAGGTTGCAGTTCTTACAGTAGTGCAGAAAATTTGATATGGATACCATGAAATCAAAATTTGATTTACATCCATTCATTTTTCTTTCAGTCTACGATTTTGCTTTAACTGGAAACAACTATTGCTTTTTAGTCTTTCGTGCCAACGTCCAAAGAGTCTGAGCTCCAGGACCATGGATTAGTTTTAAAGCTTTCATTACACCCGAGCAACGCCGGGCTATACTGCTAGTATAATGATAATATATGAGCTAAAATGTCTGCCTTCTTCCACCGAACGCCCATAGCCCAGAGTCGAGTTTCAATCCTGGGTTAAAAAGCAATCGGAGTCTAACCGTACTGATGAGCTGTGATACAGCGAAACAAATCTGTCCTCGGATGACAATATATATATATAGTATTCTAGCATGCTTGTCTAGACGTCTGCTTAGCCATATTTGCTTTTTTTCAACACGCACAGAACCCATCTGTAGTTTATATTGAGCGAAATTTATATTTTATGGGAGAGAGCACATTATCTGACGTGATCAACAGTCTGAATGAAGCCAGTATGCTGAAACCCTCCGTCACAATGACTTGAGGCTTCGTGCCAGCTCAACCACCGACAACTCTCAGATAATTATGTTAACCCAGTTTTACTCACAAGGCTTGGATCATTTCGTGATATTTTTCAGGTGTTGCCTCTACTGGCCGATAACATCAAGAAATGAGCTTCGTGGCAAATTAACCATGTTGAGATTCGTTCTCTTTCCCAAGTATTCCTTTGGATTTTGTCGGCGCGGTCAAGAGAGGGGCCATTTATTCTGGTCAACGCACGGCCTTCATATACTTCGCCAGTCTAGAAGAAGGAAAACTCCGAATTCAAAATAGCTGTTGATCTTGCCTATTTAACTTCTCAAAAGAGGGTAATTTGGAAGCAATAAGCCATTCTTCTTTTTTGCCTTGAGTGACATTATGAACCACAATTGTGAAATGATGGGGGAGTGGTAACCACAGCGGTACAAAATGCGCTTTTTGAATAAATAAATAAATAAATAAATTGATGTATTTATTTATTTTTTACATACATTTGAGGATGCTGGCTCTTAAATTGTGATTGTTTTTAATCATAGAAATACATATTTCTTGGCGGATCGCAACATTTACTTAATAAAGGTCATAGAAATCCATAAGTTTTCAAGTAGGCCGAGCAATTTATGTCAACACCCTGAAATAAGCTATTTTTATAAGAAAAATTGGTTTTCAAGGATCATGAGTTTATTTTTGCTTTTAATTTGGCTAGGATTTTTATATTGTCTAAAGTTACCATAAGACTGGTCAACACTATTTTTGGTGTCAAGAAACAAAATACGTTTTTTAGCTAAGTTGATGGTGCTGATTCCGAAAACGACCTTAGATTTTTATGGTTAGCTACCGTTTTTGCTGCATTGAAATTGCTCATTTTTGGAAAAAAGATAAATTTACAATCTTGGCGGATCGCAACATTTACTTAATAAAGGTCATAGAAATCCATAAGTTTTCAAGTAGGCCGCGCAATTTATGTCAACCCCCTGAAATAAGCTATTTTTATAAGAAAAATTGGTTTTGCGTAAAAAAATTTAAAATACACGTCCCGAATTTTTCTAATTTATCGCCAAGATTAACATTAACTGATGAAAAATTATCAGTAATACGCTTTATCAGGAATACACTATTATGATTATTAGGGTTCATTTTTTACATATTCATCTAGATAAACTTCCGGATAATTGCAGCGATGTGAGTGATGAGCAAGGAGAACGATTCCATCAAGATCTCAAAACAATGGAAGAACGCTACCAGGGACGATGGGACAAATGAATGATGGCTGACTACTGCTGAGTTATCAAAAGAGACTTAAATAACATTGAACATAACAGACAATCAAGAAAGAGAAAATTTTACCATACTTCTTATGTTCACGAAGGTTTTATTTTTGCCGTTAGTTTATTAAATTATTCGATGAAAATACTTGTTGGTCTTGGTAAATTCAATCGTGTTGTTTTAAAGACTTATTGTCTGAATTTTATTGAAGAAATAGTATTTCTCAGTAAGCAAACCAATATTTATTGGTTTAAATACGAATTGAGAGTTTTCTACGATTTTACTTTGAATAATATTGGCATCGGTCGATATCATATATACAGAAAATAAACGAAAAAAATATTTTCCCAAAAAACTGAGGCATTCCTGTACAGCAAAAACGGTAGCTAAACAGGAAAAAGTAAGTCCATTTTCAGAAACAGCACCCTCAGATTAGCTAAAAAAGATGTTTGATGCCTCGATACCATTTCAAAATTTTAAGAGTGTAATTCTTATGCTGCTTATTAACGTGTTTTCTAGTGGAAATCTGGTCCGATAGGTGACAAGTGAGTCTTTGTGAGAGCCCGGTAGTGATATATCCTATGTAAGACATTTTTTGTGATTTATTTACAGAAAATTGACACAAAATGTTTGTTTTCTTTGTTAATATTTGCCTTACAGAACATTTGTGTTGTGGATTCTTGTTGAGAATCCACACAAAATAATAAATGACAAAAACGGATACGGAGATATAAAATGTAAGTTGTATTGAACAAAAATATACAACCTGGAACACAGGTTAGTTAATTCAGGAAAACTAAGAATACTGTTAGTAGAAATCAATTTATACAGTCTTGTAGTGAAGAAGAATGTCCGGGTAATGAGTCTATATCCTTACTGACCAACTAAGCGGTTGTACAATTAATCAACTCTACCACTACCTTTGACTATCACTATATTTAGCTGTCCCTCCCACTAAGGGCAACATGTGACACATGGTCAGTTATGAGTGGAAATTTCCAGGCTATATGTCCCTGCCAAAAAATACCTGTCTATTTTTCCCCAGTCGTGCTTCTATCCTTCGGCGAAACCACGACTGGGTTATTGCTCTCTGCTCGGAAGCAGAGAGCACCCTCTGCCCGAAGGCAGAGTGCTGACAATGGGAAATGCCGTCGCAGCGAGAAAACGCTTTGACTATCACTGCCGTAGTCTGTATAGACAGGATTATATGTACACATCAGGCGGGCCCATTCTTATGTGCAAAAAGTGGAGATCCCCAACAATTTGCTACTTTAATACACATTAGGCTAAGTAATAAGAAACTGAAAAATCTCTTTAGAAACAAAGAAAGAGTTCTGGACTGTTACGTATTATTGATCCTCCTATATTTCAGTGAGGATGTGCATTGTGGTGCAGTGGATATCGGCTCGGACCGAGAAATCGGGGAGCCGAGTTCAAATTCCAGTTGAATTCATTGCATTCACTTACGCGCAAATACCCTTTGGAAAGGTATTAATCCATCTCTTCCTTCCAGTTATGGGTTAAATAACAGGACAGATTGGGTTCTATAGCCGTGGCTGGCAACCAGTCTACCGCAGAAAGCAATAGCAACCTACTGCGGGATAATCTTCTGCCCAGTCAGTCAAGTCTCTTTTGAGACATGATCGCCCAAGCGTGTTTCACGTATGGCACTTAACTGACTGATATTTCAATGAATGCTGGACAGTCTCTTCACAGATGAAAAATGACCTGAAGCAACAAAAATGTGGATCTATAGGGTTACTGAGAATACTGTGTTTCGAAGATGTGAACCACGACGAAGTTTTAGCAAAAATAAAAACAAAAAGAACACTTATGAAAAGATGGTTGAAATTACTAGGATATAAAATGAGGAAAGAAGATTTAGAAAATATGACACTCACAGGACATACTGACGATAATCTACCTAAAGAGCTTGCGTAAATAATTAACAGAACAGGGATTAGGAGAGATAGCAAACAAACTTTACTAAGCAATACAAAGGACAGGACGTTGTGGTGATTCATGATCACCTACATCCGGAATGAGTGAAGCACTTAGAAGAAGAAGCGAATTAAATGTTTTATGCGGCTTGGGCGCAAGAGGTTAGATTTGATAAGAGCTACGGGTTAGTTTCGAAAAGAATCAAAGCAATAGTAGAAAAAAATAAATAAAAGAAAGGAAAAATCTGCATAACTGGAATAAAACGTCCATATTTTGAATATCGAACGCCAAACATGGTAAACATTTAAAATGAATTTAGACAAAATAACGGGCGTTAAGATGAGGCCGAGATAAAAAGCTCATTGAAGTGCTGTCTGTTATGTTATTTTGTTGGCGAGTTCTCGTCTGCTTTTTAAAGTAACCTTTGAAGATCACTAATATCAAAGCTTGACTGGAACAGTAAAAGTCATAGTAGACAAACAATATTCCGTTTATCTTTGCCTTTATGATAATGCGATTCATGTGCTTTTTTGAATATTTAATCCCGTTTTAGGTTCAATGGTTCATTTTTATATATAAAAAAATATTTATATTTAAACTGCATATATGGCTTCAAGGCTTAAACCCAAATATAGGCACACATTGTGTTTTTAATACATTAATATAATAGAATATGCACTGATGAAAATTGTCTACCTTGATTTCAATTATCGCCTCGTGGGTGCACTTAATCACCCGTAAGATTTTAAAGCTGGTTCAATTGCGTTTTATTTTCGAAACAGTTTTGTACAATTCGTTATACACATCAGTGTAAGCCTATGAAATTTTTATTGTGTTTCTAATAATATGTGTCATATTCTTTCAGAAGAATTTTTGCTTTTGCATAATACGTTCTCGATTCCAACCTTGTCAGGGCTTGCAGCCTATCACTTTGAATACACCGGTTCTCGCTCGATCACCGAAGTTAAGAAACGTTTAGCCTGGTCAGTACTTAAATGGGTGACCGCTTGGGAATACCAGGTGCTGTAAGCGTTTAGTGACGGATGTGTGCTGTGGTGCAGCGAATATCGGCTCGGAAAGAGAAATTGGTGAGATGAGTTCGAATTCCAGTTGAATACCCTGCATTTACTTAAGCACTGGTACCCTTGGGAATGGTATTAATCCGTCCCTTCCCTCCAGTTATGGGTTAAATAAGAAGGGTAGGACTTGGGAACTCTGCCCTTGAAAACAAATCCCAATGAATCTTGATACTCGGAAAGAAAAAGTATTACTAGACTCAAAACTTATATAAAAACAATAATTTATTGTTGAAAGAAAAAGGTATTACCAGCAATAAATAAACCAAGTTTAGTTGGCAATAAATGACCCGCCGAGGTTGATATGCCATGAAAACAAAACAACCATCAACCTTGTCAGATAATTGTCTTCGGGCGGAGTGGAAACCAGATGAGGCCTTTCTGCCGAAAGTTAGAGTCTCATCTGGAGAAAAGTAGACAAGATTCAATCCCGCTTATGCGGGATTTACGGGGAGTTTTTGCCTATGCTTACACACGCGGAAGGCACACGTAAAACCCGACCTTGTGTCACATCCCGTCTTTTGTGGGGAGGTCTCGTCTATATACTTAGTTTTTATAGTTCTAATAAATTTAATAAAAAAATCTTGAAACTACCTAAAAGTTTAACTCAAGCATTGTTTTGACGTTTCAATTCAGTCAGTCAGTTAAGTGTCATACGTGATACACGCTTTGGGAGATCATGTCTCGAAAGAGACATGACTGATTGGGCAGAAGATTATTTCGCAGTAGGTTGCCATTGCTTTCTGCGGTTGACTGGTTGCTAGCCAAGGCTATAGAATTCAATCTGTCCTATTATTTAACCCATAACTGGAGGGAAGAGACGGATTAATACCTTTCCCAAGGTTATTTGCGCATAAGTGAATTGCGAGGAGTTCAACTGGAATTCAAACCCATCTCTCTGATTTCTCGTTCCGAGCCAATACCCACTGCACCACAACGCACATCCTACGTCTAAATTAACCGTTTAGAATTTGACAAAAATTATCCAAAGAAAAGTTGTTGTGACTTGCGTCATAACTTCGGACGGATTTTACATATAAATTTTAGGTAATGTTCTATTTTAGAATACTTTGTTTACTTTTCAGCAGATATCTAGTTAAGATAATCTTATGTCTAATCGAATCTAGTTAAGATAATCTTATGTCTAATCGAATCTAGTTAAGATAATCTTATGTCTAATCGAATCAACCACGCAAATATTTAAATTTCTAAACGTCACTTAGATATAGAGCAAGGGCGAAAGTATGGGTACCTACTGAGGATCGAACTCACTAATAATAGGTTTTAACAAGAACAAGCATGCTAACCATTACACCACGTCGAGGTGCCCAATAATCCATGCAAATATTGTCAATTCACATCATCGCTTAATTTTGGTGACTAAAACAAAACAAACAATTCGTGACGAGATATTTAATCCAGTCAGCTCGATATTGTTATCTTTGACACAAAGACTTCTATTTCAAAAGAATTAATGGATTTGGTCCTTATTAATCCGGTATATATTTCATTACATCAAACGTTAGTTCTTGTGTTAAAGAATAAATGGATTTTTAAACTTATTTTTGTGTTACAGAATCAGTGGAGTTATTTTTGAATCCGACATTTTTAGAAATTGTTTTCTTTACGTTTCTTGTACGAAACTGAGATAATATGTCTTTCGAGTAATCTGAAGGATTGAGAGTGTTTTAATTCCAAATAAATCTTTGATTTACTGTGAAGATCATCGTAGCCATGCGGTTAAAGCACATCTGATCAGATGGTGGTTCCAATTAAAAAAAATAATTGCAAATAAATCTTTGCTTTACTTTGAAGACTATCGTATCAATGCAGTTAAATCACATTAGATATTATTGTAGTTTCACTCTTTTTTAACTGTAGTTACAAATAATTTTTTGCGAATAAGATGGTGGTTCCATTTTTTCAACAATAATTGCAAATAAATCTTTGCTTTACTGTGAATATCATCATAGACACGCGGTTAAAACACGTCGAATAAGATGGTGGTTCCATTTTTTAAAACAATCATTTTCACCCTGTACAACGTCCAGAAGCCACTTCGTAGAGGGTTTCATAATAAGAGGCACAATTTATTTGGGTACTTGAATATTAGTGGCCTTCTTAATACGGATGGATATATTGCCTCCAAGAATATCTAAACTTACTTATAAATCGGACTTTGTCTGTGTGTGTGTGTGTGTGTGTGTATCCGTTACTTATAGACTCCGAAACGGCTGAACTGATTTTCTTGAAAATTTACACAGTTGTACTATAAGCGTCTGCGAGTGTTCTTAGCTAGGTTTTGTGTCGAGGTACCCCCGATGAATATCGAAAATTGATAAACGAAAAAATCGGATTATAGAAGGAGTGGTCCGATTTTAATCAAATTTGATACACTCATAGACAAAGACATCAGAAACATTATTCAAAAGTTTCAAGGTTGCAGTTCTTACAATAGTGCAGAAAATCGATAATATTTAGATATATATATATATAAAAGGCAAGATGTTTGTGTGTCTGTTTATCTGTCTGTATGTTTGTATTTTTTCAGCCATTTTGTTTTAGTTTTTGCTTCGAGTTTGGCTCTAAGTAGGTATAATTGTAGTTCTTAGTCTCAGCCATGATACCATTTACTCAGAGGACTTATTTAGCCTTCAAAATTCAGTTTACGACGAAAAATACTTATTTGATATCGATACCAGGAAATCAAAATTTCACTTACATCCATTCGTTTTTCTTTCAGTCTACGGTTTCGCTTTAACTGGAAACAACTGATTCTTAGTCGCCATGCCGAAGCATTCTAGTGTGCCGGGCGACCCTTTTATGTATAATGAAAATCAGAAGCTATGATCTGGATTAAGTCCTAATAGGCATGGGTTCTCCCTGAGGGAACATATGTTTATCGTGATTCGTGATAGTAAAGTGTCCAATTGGCGATGATGGGACGTAACTAGTTTGGTTTTAGATGCATTGAATGTAATCAGCCGGTTTTCTTTTACTACCACTGAGGTTAGAGCCAGATCAGAGGTAAGATTAAATTTTCTGGTCTAGATTTATGGCGGTGCGCCCATATACCGTTGTATCATCAGCCTGGATATTCACAAATAACCGGAGTATACTATTAGGCCATTGACTCTCAGTCGCTCTGCCGCAACATTCTAGTGTGCCGGGCGACCCTTTTATGTATAATGAAAATCAGAAGCTATAATATTGAAGAAGAAATGAAAATTTCTTTATCGCACATTTGACTAAACATTGAAGTAATCTCGAAAAGACACTAGGCACAGCTTCTACACTAGATAAGCTGCATAAATAGTTGAATAGAACCATTGAAATAAACTAAGTTCATATTTGTGCGTGTATTTAAAAAAAAATAGTATATGATTCTATTTCATAATATTTAAATGAATGCTCTTTAAAAATTGTGTGTTGTGTTATTTTCATTTGCCCCTAGGTGTGTCGTTGCTTAAAAACTTTGAGAAACGGTATTAGATAAATCATTTAAGCAAAAGGGTACATGTTCGAATTCTGTACATTTTATTTGTGTTTTCTCGAGTACGCAGGACGGCAGAATAAATAAATGATGTTTAGTACAAACGGGGCGTCTGTTCAAATACGGTTATCCACTAAACATGACGTTTGAACAAAGACTTCTATAAATGTCGCCAAAAGGATATTATTTCATGCAGATTGCTTAAATGACGTCATAGCACATGACACCGCTAATCTGGTAGGCCTAGACAGCACTCAACATTTATAGATAAAGCTCTTATGTCCTGAAGAAATATTCTTTTATTATATCGTACACAATTAGGTCTAATAACGCGGAGCTGAATATTATACATTGCCCGTTTCGCTGCCCTCAATGCATACATTCATTGCTTTTTCTTCTGTTTGTCTTGTTCTCGCGCTTCTATGTCTGCTGCCATCTTTGTTTCCTCTTATCTTTTGTAATCTTCGACAGCGTCTGGCCTAACTTTGATATTTTCGGCACACATTCTAAAAGGAGAAACAATTACTAGTAATCAGAAGCAATAAAGAACATGAAAAAAAATTAATGTCTCATTATTTGGGAGGAAGGAATATGCAGAGTTCTACTAACGGTGAAAAGCACGAAAAACCAAATCGATATGTAGGTTCAAATTTGGGTATAAAAACCTAAAATATATCAAACAAAATCTTCTTCTATCTATATATAAAGTTCTGGCAACCCAAAATGCCAAATAAAGGTGGGGGATACTAGAATCAAGCAAATACAAAAATTTAAATACCTAGAAAGTATTCTAACAGGGAATGGAAAGTGCGACACAGAGATCCGAAGACGAACTGACATGGCGAAAGACGCGTTCCAGAAGCTGAGTAAAGTACTAAGACACAGGAAAATTTCACTAGAAACAAAGAAGAGAGTGTTAGATTGCTATGCCATGTCAGTTCTTCAACACGGCAGTGAATGCTGGACAATAATCATCGAAAATTAGGAAAAAACTTGAAGCAGCGGAAATGTGGTTCTACAGAAGGATGCTGCGGACATCATAGACCGAGCATGTGAGCAATGGTGAGGTTTTGGAAAGAATGGCAACGAAAAGAAAATTAGTAGGGAGCATCAGGAAAAGACAACTGAAGTTCCTGGGGCATGCAATGAGGAAGGAAGACTTGGAGAACCTTATACTGGCAGGCCAGATAGGAGGAAAAAGAGACAGAGGAAGGCAGCGGATAACATATTTGAAGGGCCTGAGCAGGTGGATAACGGAAAGGGAGTTGCGTGGTGTAACAGGAAAAACATACTAAGAGCCACCAGGGATAGGGAAACGTGGAAAGCCATGATCGTCCTGAAAGAACAGGGCACATAGACGAAGAAGAAGACTTCCGTTTGTATGTCCGTCCGTCTGTCACACCTTCTAAAATGGCCATACATTGACCAACTGAAACCAAATTTGAGGGAGAAGTGCAAACAGATTAGGAGGTACAAAGTACAATTGGTTTTACGTAGATTAGTACAATAAATTTTCATTCCCTTTATTGAAAAATTAAAAGTTTTATTATTTAAATACTCTCATTATTTTGAAAACAATTTAATCATCAAAATAACAAATATTCATTAAAAAATGCAATATTGTTTTTTACGCATCTTTTTTTTAAGACTTTATATATACAAGAATTTTCCGGCTTTCTCTTTTCCAATCTTTTCACTTCGTTTTTTTTTTCAATTGAAGTAGATAGATCTATCTATCGCCCGGTTCACACTCCACCCACGTCTATTGAACAGGTTAAAAGGCTCATCCCTTGTTCCCTGTTTAGGATGTGGTTTCCGGCTTTCTCTTTTCCAATCTTTTCACTATTACGTAGCCCTCTGCACATCAGTGGCGTTACCGCCTTGCTCGGGGTGATACGATTAAAAAAAAAATCACTCTGCGTTTGCGAGAATGCTAAATAAATCACAAGGCCAAACGTCTCAAAATCTTGGAAGTGATTCCAGAAGGAAATATTTATTCATGATTAGTTTTATGTTGCAAGCGTAAGCGTAAGAAATCCTAAAAAATATTCTTTGCTGTTAAAAAGAGAGAAAGAAATTATTTTAAGAAATATCATTTACCATGAAGTCATATAACATTAAATTAAATTAAAGTAATTATTAAACCACGTAGTAGGTCTTTTGCCGAAGTATTTTTAAGACATATCAGTTTATTCAAATTTCATAAATTGGTTTGGGAAATTGAACAAAACGTAGAATTTGTAAATCTCGGCAAAAATGTTAGTGATTGTAAAACAATTCTTTTGTTAATATAAGTGCTAAGTTGTGGAACAATCTGGAACCATCATAAATCCACCTTGAGAAAAAGAGCTATTTATGGTGCCCTGGAGCAACTGTTCTCAAGTGGGATAGTCCATTGCTTGGGCTGTGATTGGCTGCTGGTAAATGAGTGGAAGTATTTCTGTATAAATACTTCCAGTCATAGTTTCCAGGGTTTGTATTGAAGCAGTCGACTTCGGATGACTGCTCTATAAACCTATAACACTGTCAGCTCTCTGCTTCCGAGCAGAGAGCACAAACCCAGTCGTGGTTCCGCCGAAGGGTAGAACCACGACTCGGTAAAAATAGACAGACATATTTTTGGCCCGGCTATATGGCCGGGAATACCCACATTAAAATGACCATGTGTCACATCCGGCCTTGCGTGGGAAGGCTAGTAAATACAGCAGGGTTTGTATTGATTTACAACCTGCTTTCTTTTTTGTCTGCCAACTGAACGCTAACTGGGAACCTTACGCCGGTAAGTGTTGTTATTCTATTGTTATTCTACAGTGATAACTCCAACAATACTAAATACTGTGAGGATCTCAACAAGCGTTTGCGTGTTGTAAAAATTTATAGCATTTAAAGATACAGTGGCACCTCAAGCTATGAATACGCAAGCCGGAGACAACTTGTTTTGACAAGTCAGGAGTATCAGCAGGAGGGAGTCATTTCTGGTGTAGCTTTTGATTCCTATACTCCCTTCTCGAATTCGCCGTGCCTTCTCTTGAATTTCATTGGTTTTTATTATAAATTATTAAATAAAACAGCTTATTATTAAATAAGTATTTGAAAACGTAGACAAAAATAAACCTCATTGGACAAAGATTTAGTGAGACAAAGGCCCATCAAATCTCAAGAAGAGTCGGGTGGTATTAAGAGACAGAAAAAAGAAAGGAGAGAAAAACAAAGAGGAGAGTTCGTTGATGATTTTAGGGAGGGGTCTCTCATTCAAAAGATTACATCTTTCCCCCCTTCCTTTTCTCTTCGTTACCACCTTCATTTTACGCCAATAAACTCTCCGGACAGAAACGGTAAATTTAAAGTAAGTTATCGTCTATATTTCATCTGTTTAATATTGTGTTTATCATTGTGTCAACTTGAATGACTTTCATTGGATTTTGTGTATGAACTCGTGCATAAAGTCCGGTTAGAAAATTCTAAATAAACAATCATCTGGAGTTCAGGAGGAGATTAATCTATTTTACATAGATTCTTATGGAGAAAATAATTTTGCTTTACAAACATTTCAGGACATAAACTTGACGATATCACAACTGATTCCAACACCATTGAATGCTGTCAAACCAGATGAGAATTATTGTAGTTCTGGATGACTTGGGTTAAAGGGGTTGTGCTGAGAGATTCAACTGAAAGCACGGGTCATATCAACAAGATCTCTCTTCTGATGTGAGCTAGTCAGCTCTATGTGCTGCTTGCTGGTTCTGTGGGCAACACCGATCAATGTTGTCATGGCATCATACACCTGGGAGCAGGTGTGAATGCTATACACCCACATCAATATCACTGATATATTGTATATCAATTCTTCAAAGACGAGTATTATTTCGATAAAACGACCAGTATGTTATATAATCTATACGAAGACGACGAAAATTAAATTGCAACCAAAACGACACATATGTTGTATACTCTTCGATGGAATGATTATTAATTCGACGACTGGGTCCCAAAACTTGTTATCTTCTCTCTTATAAAATTACTTGCCTTTTTTCACTCTGATAAAATGACGATATTCTCACTTAATAAAATAACAACCCCAACATGTATATATAAATAAAGACATACAACATTTTTTCTATTTATCAGGTGACGTTGCGTAGAGTGGGTGGTGGGCTCGGTGGGATCAGCCCACAAGCATCGAGCCAGCCAGAGGCCGTTCTTGTCCGCGGTTTTCCCTGTGTTTTCTCGGCTTGGGTTTTGATATCAAATGCTCAGACTGACTGACTACTACTAATCTGTCTCTTATATAAGCGACTACGTCATCTTTTAGCATCTTAAGGCTCACATTATCTGACCTTGGCTACGCTGTTTTCAAAACAATCAAATATTTTCATTACATGGGAGATTCTGCACGCATTCTTGATTTTGATAACGCTCAAATATTTATCAAAACAATGTCTGGTTTTATTTGCTAACAAGTTTGCATGTTTTTGCTATTTCATAAAAATACACTTCTTCGCAAAATTATGCATCAGCTAAAATAATATACAACAGTTAGCCTACCTCTGCTCTTTGTGCATCTCATCATCACTTATTTAATGATGAGGTCAGTTGACAGGCCGGCCCAGTAACAGTCACTGGGTCGCACAGAATGAAACCCGTACTCTGGGAACTGTTGATACAGCCAAGAATGCTTTTCAGGTAATTCTAGCATCCCTTGTTGGTACAATGGTGCACGTTTTGCATAGTTGGCATGCCCGGTTGCTGCAAATAAATTTAATATCCTATCACAAGATGCAAATTCTAATATCCTGTTCTCTCGGCACGAATAAACAGCTGAAGTAGGTCGATGTACTCAACGTAGGTCAGTCATAAATTTGCTGTTCTTGGTTCACTCCTGACTTCTTGTATGAAGCACTCTGTGCCGCTTCAGGAGGGTTGAAGATTTGTCATCAGTACTGATGTAATGCGCTTGGAGTTAAAATCGTTAATTTAATCCATATGAAATTGTTCTAGTTTCCCAGGCAAATAGCCTTGCGCCGCATCAATGGAAATTAGCCTGAAACACAACAGACGTACTGTTTCTCAAGAGTTGCGTCAATATTTAGAATTTCGACTTCATTCTTCACAAAGTCAAACTCCTTCTATGTCGAAATTAATCTCTCCTTTATCTGACTGCTAATATCAGCAGAATCCAATAGCTGAGAAGTTAATTGGTCAGTATCTGTCGGAAGCACAGAATCGATAAGTTTGTTCATCCAGGCAGTATGTACAAAGAAGTGTTCTCGTAAAACTCTTGGAACAGCCTTTTTGGAAATAATGTGTAACACCGACTTTATGATGGTAGTTAGTAAATTGAACAACCTTGAACTATTCAACCTTGAACTTGTTGTAGAGGAACATCCAATCCTACCCCGGAATGGATATGGTCTAGTCTATAAAAGACTGTGACAGTGGGCATACGTCAGCATACGTCACTAGACGGACGTATACGTCATAGGCGGAGACATTTTCTACTTGATCGTTATCCCTGTTACTATACGTTGATTGTTCTTGTACGTCTATTGGTTTATTGTACTATTGTATAATAAATCTCTTCTAATCTATCTTCTATTATTCTTACACTATTCTTTTCCCTGATATTCCTTCCCGGGATATATTACGACTGAAGCTTCCCAAGAAGCTCATGATAGTGTGAAAGCCTTCCAATCTGCAAACTATGTCCATCTATAATTTTTCTAGCTTTCCATCACAACGATTGATCAAAGGTGGTGCATGAAGTTGGAATGTACAGCTGTTCGGATTGACTTTTCTCAAATGAAATAAGGAATACACACAATTATCTTCTTCAAGTATATAATGAGGAGCATAGTAAGGCATCCCTCAGAAAATCCCGGGCCTAACTAATAAAACAGCTTTTAAGTAAAATTCGACTTTATTCATCACACCTAAGGTGATACACCGATTCCAAAGCTTTTATAAAAATTCGATGCCTTTTTGTAGAACGATTTCTTTGACCTCAAAATATGCTACTGTTTTCGATATCACTTCTTAATTGGAGCTAAATCTCTTTCCCTGGAGCATTCTTTTGATATCTGCGAACAGCTACTAGTCGCTGGGGGCCAGATCTGGAGAATAGGGTTGATGCAGAAGCAATTCATGTAGTTTTGTCATCGTTGCGATCGACTTATGACATGGTGCGTTGTCTTAGTGAAAGATCATATTTTCTTCTTCATTTGTGGCCGTTTCTTTGTCGAATTCTTCCTTCTAAAGCATCAATAATGCTATATAATACTCGCTATTGATGGTTCTTCTTTTTTAAGGTAATCGATGAACAAAATACCTTGTGCATTCCAAAATACGGAGGCCAAAATCTCGCTTGCTGATGTTTGCTGTGGACGGTTTTCACTTGCTGCTGTCCACTCAGCTGACTGCCGATTTGACTCCGGTGTGAAGTGGTGGATCCATGTTTCATCAATTGTCACATATTTAAGCAAAAACTCCTTCTTATTGCGTTGAAACAGTTACAAGTTACTCTCTGAATCGCTAAGGCGTTGTTTTTTTATCAACTGTGAGCAAACGCGGCACCCACTTTAAACACAGCTTTCTCGTGCACAAATGTTCATGCAAAATAGCGAATACACTGCCTTCTGATATGTTCAACTCTTCTTCTATCTCACAAAACTTCAATTTATGAGTCGCCAAAACTCGTTTGTGGAATTTTTTCGTGTTTTCCGGGACAACTGCCGATTTTGGGCTACCTGAGCGTTCAGCATCATTTGTGTCTGGTCGACCGTGTTTAAAGTTAGCATAGCTCCTCTTAACCGTTGTTTCTGCCAGAGCAGAGACTGAATAACACTTATCACGCCATTGCTTTGCGTGAACATTATTTTTGCCATCAGAAAGCAATGCTTTATCAACACACGAAATACAGGTTTTTATATTGTTTTGAAAATTTGCAGCAGTAGCTTCACTTAAATAACTGTAATTTGTAAAGTAATGATCCGATTGGGCATAAATGTTGTCACATGCCATTTAAAGGTTAGTTCTTCATAAAAATCATATGAATATTTTTATGAGTGGTGCCATCTATATGTCAGGCCCGGGAGTTAGTGAGTGATGTGTTATATATATATATATATATATATATATATATATATATATATATATATAATTATACAATTATGAATCAAATGTAATTGTCGCAATGTACAATTAATTCATAACTGTATAATTATATTAAGCTCTATAATACTCATTATATTGAGTACTGTTCACAATAAAATAAACGCCAGAGCGCTCAAAATAAAAACAAACAAACCTTGAGTTCTCTTCACCTGGAATTATATTTATATATATATTATAAATGATACTTTAGAATATGTACAAATTACAAGTTACTACAAAATTGTACATTTTGTTTCGACATTGAAAAACAATGTTTCATCAGGTAGTTTATAATGATGGTAATAAACGTTATTTTTTAAAAGAAAATTGAAAAAACTCACTTTTATTTTTAGAAAATTCTTTTCGTACAAGACAATGAGGGTAGGAAAGATGTGAAAGCTAAAAGAGAAATCGAAAAAAAGGGAAAGAAAGAGGAAAGAGAAGGACATGGAGGAAATAAAAAGCAAAGAGAAAGAAAGAAAGAAAGAAAGAAACACAGAAAGAAAGAAAGAAAGAAAGGAGAGAAAAGAGTCAATGAAAACGGCTCAGAGAGAAATAGACCCCAAATATAGGTAAGAAGTCAAATATTGATAGATACGGAATATCGGTCTCGCGACGTCTGGGCTTAATAAAGAGAAAAAAGTAAGAAAATGCACAGAGGGAAGAAAGTGTAGGGGAGACAACAGAAGCGGCAAAGAAGTAGAAACTTCAAACTTTGACCGGAAGTAAATTTCAGATAGATACATTTATTCGCAACATTGTATAATACTAAATCTTTTGGCATTAAAAAAATGAAGGAATTATTCAAAAAGCGTAGATCTGAAGACAATTAACACAAAGACATAAATACAAGACGAAGATAGAAATTCCTTAGTGCCAATATAATAAATTGGTGAAGTGAAACAAAATTAAATTAAAATTAAAAATCAAAAATTTTAAAATTTAATTTTTTTTTAAATTTAGAAATTAAAAAAAAAAGTAATGATAAATTCAAAATTAAAATTAAAAAATTAAAAAATAATAAAAATGAAAGGAAAAATTAATGTTAAAATTAAGAATTAAAATTAAATCTAAATTTAAAACAGTAAATAAATCACAATTTGTAATAGAAAATAAAATTATATATATATATATATATATATATATATATATATATATATATATAGGCATCCGCAGACAGTCTCTTTCGCTGTTCGCTGTCTGTATAACAGTTCATCAGTACGGTTAGACTAGACATCCAATTGCTTCTTGCTAGGATTGAAATTCGACCGAATTGACATATATATTCCCGTCCTTTGTTTGTCTGCCGGCTGCCGAATATTCGAGAGATCTTTTTAAAGGAAAATAGATTTCTAAAATATTCAAACCGGTAGACGAAAATAAATAAATATACTGTTTAATAAATAAACAGAACGTCTACTCAAATATGAGCATCCACTAAAAATAATGATTGAAGGGATAAAAGATGGCTTATTAAATAAAAAAAACCTCACTTGTTTAAGAATTTGTTTGTGTTAGGATACGAAAATGAGTATTTACGTATATATATATATATATATATATATATATATATATATATATATATAATCATATCGCCACAAGTAAGACATTTTACTGCCACTGTTTTGCAGGGGGTTACATAGAAGGAAAGTTATGAGAAAGAGTGACAGG
Source organism: Ascarosepion bandense (assembly GCA_037127315.1). Classification (NCBI taxonomy): domain Eukaryota; kingdom Metazoa; phylum Mollusca; class Cephalopoda; order Sepiida; family Sepiidae; genus Ascarosepion; species Ascarosepion bandense. The sequence goes on from JBBBDQ010000828.1 coordinate 5,993,286, forward strand.
TTATAGGGGTGTCAAGAAGTGGATAAGAGAAGGATGAGAATTCTGACGAGAGTGGAGTGAACGGAGAATGGAGCATGAGAGAGAGGGGGATGCAGGTTAGCGAGATAGGAGATGACTATTGACTTTACATTTAAATTCTTGGAGATTATAATTGACGAGAGTTAGGAAAAATTGGTTTTATAAGGCATTGTTCATATATTTATATTTTCTTTAATAAGATTTCTCAGATATTCCGGACGGTAGATGAAAATTAATATACTGTTTAATAAATAAACAGAGCGTCTACTCAAATAAAAATATTCACTAAAGATAGTGTTTAAGTGATAAAATCTGTTGTTTTAATACAGAAAGAATACATCTCTTCTATGGGGATTTGCTTTATTTACGTTCAGATACGAAACTGAGCAGATATGAACTTTCGAGAAGCTAGGGAGAATTTGCGTTTATAAGGCACTAATTCGGCTTTGCTTGATCGGGTAGCGTTGGGTGGCTAAGTCGGTCTAGAGCACGTCGGTTGTAATATAGCGGTAATAGAAGGCTGACAAGGAGAATTCGATACTAAAATTGTGGGTACGTTGGCCGAGAGGAAATATCTTTGAACTTTTCACTGCTTTGGGTCCGTAGGTAGTTTTGGTGTTTTTTTAAATTAAAGTAATACTTGAAGTATAGGTCCAACGGACGTTAAAATGTTCATGGCAATAAAATGCCGAAAAGAGAATTAATGCTTAGGAATGTGGGGGCGTTGTAAGTAAGGAATGTCTTTGATGTATTCTATCCTTAGGTCAGTAAGTAGTTTTGAGACAGCGAAAGATAAGAGGAGAGGGAAGGGAGGCTAGGATAGTAAGCCGCTTGACTTCGGTCAAGGGGATACTGATTACACTCCTCTCTCTTGAGTCAGTCCGTGTGTGTTGGCCTGCGTCAGTCTGTCTGGCGACGCTTTCTGTATCGGCTTTTTATTTCGACTTTTTGGATCGCAGGTGATCAATTGGGAATTCGTATCCGTATTTGATTCTGGGCCGATAAATAAAATTCGTGTAGTCTCGCGAACTGGAAATTTAATATTTAATTAATTTTTATTTTTCATCCGGAACATCTGCGTGAATCCAGCTGTGCACCGACGACTTTTGGTCATTTGCTGGTTGTGAGGGTGCAAACATCCGGTCCATCGCTTTTGCTCGGTCGGTATCACCACAGTAACAATGGTTTTCTTCTTCATAAGTGTTTCAAAAAGTTATATCAAACTAAAATATTATAATTGATATAGCCGTATGATAAACGAGAATCTCTTTATTTAAACTCAACACTTACCAATGGCTGTAGTGTGACCGACAGACAATGTTTAAATGGGGCAGTGGAAAACATAAAGGGAATAAAAAACAGAAACGAAATAATTTGATGCAAGATTGTTATGCAAATTATTGAGTGAGAAACTGTATTCAAAGCATTACAGAATTCAATTTCCGTAACAAGCAATACTACGGCTAAGATATCAGTGAATTGTCTAATTAAAGATATGCTATATTGTTTGGCGGAAAGCCATAGAAAGAAACTCTTCATCACATTTCGAACAATATATCACCGTCTTTGTTGCAAAGGGCAAAGGTTGTATTCCTGCCTATCATTCATGCTTACTCTTCTAGTATACTTACATATTCCGCTGTTTATTTATAGATCCATATATGTATGAATAAAAATACTCGCATAGCAGTCTCTCTCCTAATTTACACCAACTAAATGCACAATATATATATATATATATATATATATATATATATATATATATATATATATATCAGCATGCGGTGTAGATATAGAAGAATCCAAGGGAGTATCCTGTACATAAGAGAGCTCTAAATATATATGTATATAAATACATATGGAGCAAATTAAGCTAGATACGTTATTTCACAGTAAATCGGAAGTATAGACCTATTTCAGGCGAACCATCATCAGCTTCCGTCTTTATTGTACAAAGGATTTTGTAAAAGTTTAAATATGGCCATAACACATTACATTGCATTTGAATACATGGTTCTGTTGTCATTTCAAGCTATCATGCGGTGTGACGTCATAGAACTGCATTGCAAATTTGCGAACTGCGTTTGTTATTTTTGGTAACTATTGCCGTTGCCTAGCGGAGTTTTATGTCAACACAAAATAAAATCGTTGGTGATGGTGGATGTTATTGTGTTACCGTCTTAATAACCTCTCTGAAGATGGCACATTTGAGCCGAAAGCTTAGAACCAAATTAATAAAAAATTATCCAAATGTTGAAGAATTTTTGTCTTTATTTTCAACTGAAATTAAAGCCAAAATACGACGTTTAGACCGGCTCATGATTAAATATAATAGACATTCATTGTCTCTTATATTTAACAGTATATATTTAGAAAATTATTTGCTGCCTCGATACACTATATATATATATATATATATATATATATATATATATATATATATATCTCCCAAAAGAAAGTGGCGTGTAGGTAAAATCCCAAGGGAGACCTTATTAATATTAATTGTTGGAAATTAAATATTAAAACTGGTCTAGTCAGAAGGCTCAAGTAATTAAAATTATTTATTTATAGAGCCAAATATGTATATTTTTTTACAAATACAATTTCGAAAATTATATATATAGAAAGATCATTTCAACGAAATAAATTCCTTTCATCAGCGATCGTTTTTATTATGGAAAAATTCGAAGTTTTTTTTGAGAGTGAGTAGGTAAAGTCACAGGAAGTACACTTCAGGAAGAGCGGGAAGGAAAGGAAATTTGTAGTAATAAGCAAGAGAAGAAAGAAAAGGGGAAAGAAAGAGAAAGAAAGGAAAAGAAATAAGAAAGAAAGAAAATGGGAAGAAATGTGAATTCTGGAATGCAGGCGTACCAAACGTTGTTTCAGAGAGAGAGAGAGAGAGAGAGAGAGAGAGAGAGAGAGAGAGAGAGAGAGAGAGAGATGGAAGCATAAAAAGGTAGTGAATTGAATTCGGCTCGATCCATGAAAGAGACATTTAAAATATATATATATATATATATTTGTGTAAAGAAATGAGCGTGTCACATTGAATGAAGAGAGGAGGAAAAAAGGGAAAACGGGAAAAAGAGGAAGAAGGAAAAAAGAAAAATAAGAGGAAAGAAGAGAAAAGTTATAGAAGAGATGTGGGATACTTATTAGTTATATGTCAGATTTAAATTAGACCAGTTGTATTAGAAAGCGCTCAACTCAATACATGTTTGAAGGGAAATAAAGCTTTAACATGTACAGATTTTAAATATTAATTCAGGGAGATAAGCCGATTAAGCTACCATGGTTTTGACTAATAATTATGGTCGGTAGTGAATATATATATATATATATATATATATATATATATTAGAGAAAATTTTCAAAATTCAAAGGTGTCGGATGTACATTTCGACATAGGATCTCTAATAGAGATTCTACGTCACGTCAGCGACATTGTTTTTCCAAATGGCGAAGGCCCTGAGTTAGAGTGTGGAGAGGGGTTTTTGGTTAACAACGGTCACAAAGTGGGAAAGGGACAGAGCTGGTAGTCGCGGGGTTACAGGGTGCTGAAATGGTATATTTAGGAAGGGGAGGAATAGGAGTTCATATTTTATAAATATAGACAAATTACTAGAGTTAAATTACTTTTTAAAGTTAAGATTTTGGGCTGTTTGAAGAGGTGTATTTAGGCGGGAAGGAATGGGTTTCAATATAAGATATTAACATTTTTTTAAAAGTTTATTTGATTAAACCTTTTAGGTAGAAGCGAGTTAAATGCCAATTACAGGAAGTTATCAGTTTAAAAATTATTAGAGAAAAATATTAGAGAAAAAAATATTAGAGAATATATATATATATATATATATATATATATATATATATATATATATATATATGTGTTAACCAAGGAAAAAGGGGTTTAGTAAAATTATCCATATTATCTAAAGATAGGCAATATGTTATATGCACTACCGGCCATAATTATTAGGCCACCCAATTGTTTTAAAAGAAATGATGTATTTCATACTATTTTTAGTATTTATTGCCAAGTGGATAATTCTAAATAAAAATAGAATAGTTCTTCTGTTATTATTATTTTGCAAAATTTTACAAAGCAAGGAACCAAAGATGAACTTGTCTGGATCACCTTAAATTTTCTTCATTCTTTCATTGATGAAACTGCAATATATAGGTAATTATGAAATATTTAAACATTCATTTGATGCACATGTTATTGTGCAGTATTAACAAAAGAACTATTCTATTTTCTTTTACAATTATTCACTTGGCAATAAATACAAAAAAATAGTATGAAATACATCATTTTTTTAAAACACTGGGGTGGCCTAATAATTATGGCCGGTAGTATATATATATATATATATATATATATATATATATATATATATGAGGGTCATTGAATAAATAAGGTGGATTTTTCGGTTTTTTTAAGGACTTCTGATACAGATAAAAGCTTAATTTTAAAAAAAAATTGTCAACGTATTCTCCCAGCAGTGTCACACACATTTCCCATCTGTGCACAAGTTTTGGTATTTCCTCAGCGTAAAAATCTTTGGACTGATGTCTCAGCCAATCACTCACAGCACTTTTGACTCGTCACTATCAAACTTCATGCCTCTCGTGAATGCTTTCAAGGGACCAAACTGGTGAAAGTCTGAAGGGACAAGGTCTGGGCTGTGAGGGGGATGAGGGAGCAGTTCGCAGCCCAGCTCGTTGATGGTCTGCACCGTTTGGGCTGCTGTGTGAGGCCTTCTAGTAGGTAAGGTCATCATAGACAATTTTGTGTGTTGTTCCAACAAATAATTCTTGCAATATGATCCACTGTCACCCTTCTGTCAGACTGAATGAGGTCATTGACTGATTCGATCACCTCAGGAGACCACACTTCTGTAGACCTCCCAGGCCTGTCTTCCTTCTGAACACTTCTTTAAACAATTTAGCCCACTTGTAGACACATTTTTGGCTGAAACATGTGGCACCATACACAGCTGACATTCTCCTATGAATTTCAACTGGTTTGCACCCTTCAGCAACCAAAAACTTGATGACTGACCTCTGTTCAATCCTGGAGCATGCTTCTTGGCGACCATCTTTGTTAATTTCCAAAACTCTCAAAGCTTTTTTTCAATCTGCAAAAAAATTAAATCCCTTTGAAAAAGAAGTAAAGAAAAAACATTAAAAAAAGTAAGCTTCCATCTGTATTAGAAGTCTTTATACCGAAAAATTCACCTATTTATTGAATGACACTCGTATATATATATACGAACTAAATCTAAAAGTGAGCCAAAGCCTTGTCCTGACAATCCGGCTAGTAAAAAAAGTAAGCTTCCATCTGTATTAGAAGTCTTTATACCGAAAAATTCACCTATTTATTGAATGACACTCGTATATATATATATATATATATATATATATATATATATATATATATATCGAACTAAATCTAAAAGTGAGCCAAAGCCTTGTCCTGACAATCCGGCTAGTGAAACCGCGGTCGGCTTTGGCTCACTTTTAGATTTAGTTCGTATCTTTGCTCTACTTTCGTACTTTCGTATTGAGCTCTTTACTGTTAAGGTTTTCGTCTTGGGGTTTTTCCTTTCGAACACAGCTTTTGCTTTGTTTGTTTCTTTTTTTGATTCCCCTCTTCCCATTTGGTATTACTTTTTGAGATTGACGACTAAATTTACCGTTTTGTTAACTGTAGGACTTAATGATTTTAGTCATTATTAGTGATACTGTTTTCTTGGTACGTTTTACTATAATAATAATAATAATAATTATATATATATGTATATCGTTAAAAACGGCCGACAAGTAAGATTCTATTAATTTTGTATTTAATTTTTTCCAGTATGTTTCCTTTTTACTGGGGATAAGGAATGTCAAAATTATTCCATAATTTTCAACTTTCCAAGCGTTTTCAGCATCTTCACAGGCCATTTTCAATGATGTGATTTTTTTTTAGGTGTTGTTATGTCCTCATATCTAGTGGAATGTATTTTTCTGTTTTTAGTGTTTTTTTTTTTTTTTTGCAAAAGAAGGGTTCTTTAAAGCTATCAAGTGATACCAGTTAATAGGTTGAGAGCGATTGGAAAGTCGAAAATTTTGGAAAATGTTTACATTCCTTATCTCCAGCAATAAGGAAAGATGTAAGAATACTGGAAAAATTAAATCAAAATTTGTCGGTTGTTTTTAACGAAACATGTTTAAATAAAAGGTTGCTGTCTAAACACACACACACACACACACATATATATATATATATATATATATATATATATATATATATATATATATATATATATATACTAGCAGTATAGCCCGGTGTTGCTCGGGTGTAATGAAAGCTTTAAAACTAATCCATGGTCCTGGAGCTCAGACTCTTTGGACGTTGGCACGAAAGACTAAAAAGCAATAGTTGTTTCCAGTTAAAGCGAAACCGTAAACTGAAAGAAAAATGAATGGATGTAAGTCAAATTTTGATTTCCTGGTATCGATATCAAATAAGTTTTTTTCGTCATAAACTGAATTTTGAAGGCTAAATAAGTCCTCTGAGTAAATGGTATCATGGCTGAGACTAAGAAATACAATTATACCTACTTAGAGCCAAACCCGAAGCATATAGGCAGATAAACAGACACACACACACACAAACATCTTGTTTTCTCTCTATATATATTATCGATTTTTTGCACTATTGTAAGAACTGCAACGTTGAAACTTCTGAATATCGTTTCTTATGTCTTTGTCTATAAGTGTATCAAATTTGATTAAAATCGGACCACTTCTTTTATAACCTGATTTTTTCGATTATCGATTTTCGATATTTATCGGGGGTACCTCGACACGAAACCTAGCTAAGAACACTCGCAGACGATTATAGTATAACTGTGTAAATTTTCAAGATGATCAGTTCAGCCGTTTCGGAGTCTATAGGTAACGGACACACTCCACACAAAGTTCCATTTATAAACAAGTTTAGATATATATACTTTACACGCACACGCGCGCGCGCGCACACACACACACACACACACACACAGACACACACACACACACACACACACACAAAGTTCCATTTGTAAATAAGTTTAGATATATATACTTTACACGCACACACACACACACACACACACACACACACACACACAGAGACAAAGTTCCATTTGTAAATAAGTTTAGATATATATACTTTACACACACACACACACACACACACACACACACACACACACACACAGAGACAAAGTTCCATTTGTAAATAAGTTTAGATATATATACTTTACACGCGCACACGCGCGCGCACACACACACACACACACACACACACACACACACACACACACAGAGACAAAGTTCCATTTGTAAATAAGTTTAGATATCAATGATTTTATTCTGAGCAACGTAATCAAACGCAAGTGGTTATTGAGTACAAGTGAATCTGATAAAATAGAAGATGGAAGATGGAACAATAAAAGCAGACGATTTAAGAAGAGAGAAGATAACGATTGATATCGTCGAAATATTTTAAAAGATCCAATTTGAGTTGGAGTAAATAAGTTGGTAGAGTGTTCCACAATCGAAAAGTGCTTCAGTAGAATCTGTTAGCATAGAACTTTAGAGTTACCTTTAGCCACTTCGACTGTAAAATAATGAGACCTTGCTGCTCATGTAGTACAGCACTTAAATTCATGAAATCTAGGTACAAGTGTGGAAAGTTCATCAGAACGAATACCATGAAAGTATTTAAAGAAAATGTACAGGGAAGCTAAGTTATGGAGCTGTGAAAGGGGCTGAAGCTGAGATGCCAGGTCAGGACCAATAACATTGCAGATTCTTCTTTCAGTTTTTATCAAGAATAAATATATTGCAGTTGCACCAGACTAGATTTGGTAGCAATATTCGAAACTAGGACGAATGGTAGACTTATGAATATGTAAAATAGGTTCTGGCGAAAAATATTGTCTAGCATGATATAATCAAGCAACTTTTTTTAGCTTATATATATATATATATATATATATATATATATATATATATATATATATAGTATTGTAACTAAGTTGTAGAACTTGTAGGTATTTTAACCTGTTGTTCATGCATTTACTTTTATAAAGAGTGCTCGATACAAATGTAGAGCGTTATATTGTAATAGTTGTTATAAATTTTAACAACTATTACAATATATATATATATCTATATATATATATATATTGTTACGAGGATATATTTATATATAAAAATGATGTCTAAAAAGTTATAGTAAGGGACTCTATTGAGTCCTACTTGTTATTACAAAAAAGTTTTAATTCATGAAATAGTCGTAAAAATAAGGAAATTAGAAATAGAACGTTTGGAAGATGCCAGAATGTTCCAGTAAAATCGAGAGACTTCTAAATGTTCTAGAAATATGCAAATTAGGTGTTAACTCCTATGAAAATAGGTTTTGGGAAGAGAATATTCAGTTGTTACTAGGGCTTGCTGACGTTTTCAACTCCGGCTTTGATTCAAGGATTTATACCCAACCGAAAGAATCTCATAGAAAGTCGTCGACAAACAAAAACCTGAAAGAGTTGTTAACAGGATCTGCTGGCATTATCAACTCCGGTTTTGATTCATGGATTTATATCTAGCTGAAAGAATCTCATAGAAAAGTCCGACCAACTAAAACCTAAAAGAGAACCTCATGGAACTATCTGGGTAAATACATAGTTTTGCCTTTTTCATTGACCAAACAAATAATTATTCCTTATATACACATTTAAGGATTTCCAAAAAGTATAGCACTTAATTTCTTCGCCAAATTAACTGGGTAAAGATATTTGACACCTTGCCTTCTCCTCTCCTCGTCACACTCGTCAGTAGTAAACTCTATGTTTCTTGTTTAGGATGCAACAAAAATTGTATATTTGTAAATATTTTATTTGGTGTGTTTTGTGAATTAAATATTTGTCTGTGATTTTGTTTTGTTACACTTAACACCTAACAAAATTAGGGGCTCGTCCGGGATTTGAACGTAACAAAATTTGGGGCTCGTCCGGGATCTATCGTAACAAAATTGGGGGATAAAACGTATGGTGTATCAAAAATGCTTTTACAAAATTTGGAGCGGGTTCCTGACACAAAAACAAGATAAATATCCATATAAATATGTTCAAATATGTCCAAATATGTCCAAAACTCGTAACAAATGTTCAAAATGTCCTTTGCATGCAGACGTTTGCTCATTGATTAGCTTACACTTTCTAATACTCTCACGCGGTGTCGGATGGTTTCGCGGGCCCCCATGACAAGTTGATGAAGCATCTCTGAATTATTGATGTTTGCTGCATAAGCTAATTGCCGGATCCATTACATTCACTTACGGGCTAGTACCCTTGAGAAAGGTATAAATCCATCTCTTCTACTCACAGCTATTGAAAAATAGAAGGGCAGTTTGTGTTCTAAAATAAAAGCTTTGAATTCAAACCAACCTTGAATATGTTGGGACCCGTCAGGCTGTCGTACCCAAAGAAACACCACTTCTACTGCAGTTAATGAGTCAAGGAGGTAAAAAAAAAAATAAATAAAGAAAAAGAAACTTAACAAAACTTACTTTCAGGTTTGTCTGTTTAAGATGTAGTTTTGTGCTGCTATTACGAGCCTCGCGTGTTGTGCCTGGCTGGAATATTATCATTCACTTACACATAACAAACGGAAAGATTTAAGAATGTTGGAAAGACATAAAAAGAATAATCAAATTTTACCTGTCTTTCATATCTAACGGAACACATTTATTAATGAAACTTGTATAAAAGTGGGGTTGTCCATTGTATACATATAATTGTGCTCCCCAAATACACAATTAAATGTATACGATTCTCAGAAAAGAGTTTAATCTGTTACCCTCAAGACGACGTTTTTTATCCATTAGTTCCAGGACAAAGTGCTTTGACAGACAGTTTTTATCCTTGGTCCTTGTACTAAGTGAACGCTGTCGTATGTACTTTAACTATTTCTTTGATCGATGCCATGTATGTATCTAAATCTAAACTTATTTATAAATGGAACTTTGTCTGTGTGTGTGTCTGTGTGTGTGTGTCCCTTACCTATAGACTCCGAAACGGCTGAACCAATTTTCTTGAAAATTTACACAGTTGTACTATAAGCGTCTGCGAGTGTTGTTAGCTAGGTTTCGTGTCAAGGTACCCCCGATAAATATCGAAAATCGATAATCGAAAACATAAAATTATAGAAGGATTGGCCCGATTTTAATCAAATTTGATACACTCATAGACAAAGACAAAAGAAAGTATATTCAGAAGTTTCAATGTTGCAGTTCTTACAATAGTGCAGAAAATCAATAATATATATATATATATATATATATATATATATATATATATATAAAAGGCAAGATGTTTGTGTGTGTGTGTCTGTTTATCTGTCTGTATGTCTGTATTTTTTCAGGCTTTTATTTTAGTTTTTGCTTCGGGTTTGGCTCTAAGTAGGTATAATTGTAGTTCTTAGTCTCAGCCATGAAACCATTTACTCAGAGGACTTATTTAGCCTTCAAAATTCAGTTTACGACGAAAAAATCTTATTTGATATCGATACCAGGAAATCAAAATTTGACTTACATCCACTCATTTTTCTTTCAGTCTACGGTTTTGTTTTAACTGGAAACAACTATTGCTTTTTAGTCTTTCGTGTCAACGTCCAAAGAGTCTGAGCTCCAGGACCATGGATTAGTTTTAAAGCTTTCATTACAGCCAAGCAACGCCGGGCTATACTGCTAGTAAACAATAAAACAAATATTTGAGATAAAAAAATAAGTTATATTAAACGTAAAGATACAAACTTGAACGCAGGTTAGTAGTCCAGAAATGCGATTAGTAAAAAAAAATATATATATACAAGTCTTTGAAGTGAAGCCGTGCTAGAATTAGAATGTCCACGTCGGAACTGACGGGTGTGCCGTGTAATACTATTCTGGGCTACTATGAATACTGACGCGGTATTCTATGTGTAACTTCGGTATCGTTCAGTAAGTTACGGATCAGTTCCGGTACTCTGCCGGATCTCTCTATGGTAGGAGTATATGTATACTCAAGTCGATTCCATTATCATAGAAAAAGGGGAGATCCCACAACATAACACCTTTTATGATTTATTAATTAACATAAACAAAACAATTTATTATAATTTTAATAAAGAAATAATTAAAAACGACTTATTATTTTTTTGTGTATTATAATTTAGCATTTAATGAAATATCTGAGATTGACATTTTTTAAAAGAATAATTTTATATATTGAGTCAGTCAGTTAAGTGCCATACGTGATACATGCTTGGATGATCATGTCTCTTTCGAGTCATGACTGACCCGGGAGAAAATTTGATTGACGTTGCAATTAAATTCTTGTTTTCGCTGGAAAACATGGAGAGCTGGAAGAGAATTCCACAAGCGAGAAGTTCGTGGAAAGCAGAAAGAAAAAAGAGACAGTCTATTAGAACTTACGAACTTTACCGGTCTAGTCAGTCAGTTAAGTGTCATACGTAAAACACGCTTTGGGCGATCATGTCTCGAAAGAGACATGATTGACTAGGCAGAAGATTATCCCGCAGTAGGTTGCCATTACATTCTGCGGTAGACTGGTTGCCATCCAAGGCTATAGAACCCAATCTGTCCTGTTATTTGACTCATAGCTAGAGTAGGAAGAAATGTATTATATCAGTAAGTAGTAATTAGTGGGGGATCAGTTTATTACTTCATAACAATAAAAAAACTGATCCCCCACTTTATGCCCAGTAGAAGTTTTAATTATCTTTCCAACTATTATATTCAGTCAGTCAGTTAAGTACCACACGTGATACACGCTTGGACGATCATGTCTTGAAAGAGATATGACTGACTAGGCAGAAGATTATCCCGCAGTAGCTAGCCATTGCTTTCTGCGGTAGACTGGTTGCCAGCCAAGGATATAGAACTCAGTCTGTCCTATTATTTAACCCATACCTAGAGGGAAAAGATGGATTAATACCTTTCCCAAGTGTATTTGTGAGTAAGTGAATGCCATGATTTGTCATTCCGAATCGATATCCGCTGCACCACAGCAAACAGCGGTCTTAATTTCATAGTCTGGGTACCACAGCGAAGAGTTCATACGAACAATTAAAGGGGTTATAATTTTTATATGTACACATATTGTGCTTTGGAATTCTTTCGAAAATAATTTAATTAATAACCTTTAAAAATGTTCAGGGTACACCAACGATCCTCTCACGGCACACCAGCGTGTCGCAGTACACCAGTTTAACATCACTGCTCTAACCCCTTTGTTTTATGTGAGTGTCAAATTCTCTGTGATTTATGTGGGACGTCTGGTTTTATATTAGACAAAATGAAAATCTCTTGTCTTCTAATACGATATGAGGATATATTTATCGTTACATATTTATGAATTGTCAGTATAGCGGGTACGGCGTGTGTATATGTGAGGGAGGGAGAGAGAGAGAGTGTGAGAGAGAGAAAAAAATCAATTTTCACTTATCTTCTGAGCGAGTTGGTGGGAATCGGAGTGAAGTCATTTTTGGAGGACGGTTTTTGCAAGCCTCAAACGATTGATAATTTACGCTTAACACAGCACGAAACATATTAAATAATGTGACAGCTAAGTATATCTTGTCATATAATTTAATTGATAACGACGCAACAGGTTGGATAATGTGTAATTTTCCCGGAGATGATATATTTAAATATTTTCGTACAAACGAAAATTCGTTCATTTCATTGGAAGATTTTAGTCCGCTAATACTTTTCGATACAAGATATGTCAGTCGAGAAATTCTTCTTCCTAAACCAGTTCTGAACCTATTGATCAACGTCGTATATATATATATATATATATATATATATATATATATATTATGGACTCTCCCGTCGATTTCGAAGTATGAGTGTCTCACTCAGACTGTCACAAAAAGAATTGCTTATAATGGTGAACTGAAGGCTTGTGTAGCACCATCCACACATTTTGAAATTGCCGATAAAAAACAATCGGTGCAGAAGTCTCGGCTACTGGCGTGTGTTTACGTTGTATATAAAACGCTAAAGTCCGTCTTCCTATACCGAGCGCCCGTAGCTCAGAGGTAAAATCCATCGGGTTTCAATTCCGGCTAGAAACAATGGGATGTCTAACCGTACTGACAAGCTGTGATACAGCGAAACAGGTCTGTCTGCGTATGACAATTTACGCTCTCTCTCTTTCTCTCTCTCTCTCTCTCTCTCCACACACACACACACACACACACGGAAATTTCTATGCTTACAGATTTTACCTCTTCATCAGGCAATGTTGACTTATTGTTGTGAAATGTAACTCATTTCACAAAATATCATTTTCTCAACAATGCGTCTTTATTGCCTGATAATGAGTTAAATCTCGAAACAGAAATTTCCGTGTCGCAATGTAAACTAAATTAAATTTAAATAAAAAACAAATTAAATTATAATTATATTATGCTGTACGATATATGTTGTATTTAACACTTTTCTAAAAAGTAAATGTCGGAGAACTTCGAATTCTAAAACTGTTGGTTCTCTTCAACTATATATATATATATATATATATATATATATATATATATATATATATATAGATATATGAGAAATAAGTTATTTTTTATTTAAACATTATTTTTAATGGATACTGAGATGTTTTTTTTTTTTTTTTTTTTTTTTTAAATCAAGCAGCATATTTATTTACATCTACTGACTGGGATAACCGAGAAATTTTCTAGGAAAATATGTGTTCTCTGGCAGGATTGAAGCCTGCGCCCCCTAGGGTAAACCGTCATTTATTCTGTCGTGTCTTTACCGGACGACCACGAAGGACTAACAGTCAAACAAAGCCCGAATAAGACTTTTAAACACACATTCCTGATTTTTCTATATATTCATATCTGCTCTACAGATATCAACAATTTTGGCCTTTTTGTCACAGTATCTATTTTCCCGATCTTGTATAAATTTGATTTTTTTTTTCTATTTGAATTTTTTGTGGTCATCTAACAGACATGAGGGTACAGCAACTCACTTCTTAGAACCGAACAGTCAGACTATGAGCACATATTATTTGACTTTAGTGGCGAAGGTTTGTGCAGAATGAACCGCACGTCTTTTTTCTCGAAAGAACCGAAGACAGAAAGTTGGTGTGTATAATGTGCCACAAGGTCTTCAAACGACTCTTCTCAGAGTTTGGATTCGGAGTTGTATACCGCCTAGAATAGTTACCAACCACGGCTATAGGGCCAAAGCTGTCCATAACTCTGGAGAGGGAAAGAGGTATTAATCATGTTTGCACGTAAATAATGAACTCTACTGAAAAAACTCAGTTCTCGGATTTTTCAGTCCGAGCCGATATCCATTACACAACGGCGAATCCATAACATATATATATATATATATATATATATATATATATATATATATATATATAAATTATAGTTTAGAACATGTACAAATTACAATTACAATTTACTACTTTTGTAGTAAATTGTAATTTGTAATTTGTACACGTTCTGAACTATAATTTATAATGAATATTCATAGATCTATTTCTATATTGAGCACTGTTTTAAGTTAATGTTTTGAACGTTGTTAATATTTTCTCCGTTCTTTATTCACTTGGATATATATATATATATATATATATATATATATATATATATATATATATATATATAGTCATCTGCAGACAGATCTGTTTCGCTGTGATGCTCATCAGTACGGTTAGACTCCGATTGCTTTTAACCCAGGATTGAACCCGACCGAATTGGTGTCAGTCGGCGATTCTACCTGTAGGCTATGGGCGTTCGGTAGAAGAAGGCAGACCTTTTAGCGCGTATATTGTCATTATACCCGCCGAATAGCTAGAGTGCTCTAATCCATTACTGAATGAGCGATATCTCTCTCTCTCTCTCTCTCTCTCTCTCTCTATATATATATATATATATATATATATATATATATATCAGCATGTGGATATAGAAGAATCTAAGGGAGTATCCTGTACATACAGTGGTAGGATAACTCTCTAAGAGAGCTCTAAATATATATGTATATAAATATACCAATATAAGAAAAATTAAGGCAGACACGTTATTTCAAGGTAAATCGGATTTTACACGAATCAATTTTACGATTCGTGTAAAATCCTTTGTAAAATAAAGACGAAAGCTGATGATGGTTCACCTGAAATAGGCCCATACTTCCGATTTACCATGAAATAACTTGTCTGCCTTAATCTTTCTTATATATATATATATATATATATATATATATATATATATATATATATATATATATATTAATCATTTCACCTCAAGCAAAGTCACAAAGATACTAAGATGCATGGGAAGTTTCTGAAATTAAGCACTGAAATTAACATTTACCGGTCTAGACCATCGAAAATCGTATGAAAAATGTACATCTCGTCAGTAAATGAAACTGCCTTCTGCTTATTTTATGAACATTTCAGATCAATATTCGCCTCATGAATAAATATTAACTTGCAGGCTTATCGATTCATTCCTGTTGTTGCAGTATTAATATTATTCACACCATTTCAATCGTATGAATCTGAAAAAGATGGACGTTCCGTGTTAAGAAATGGTGATTAATAGCGAAATTAATCTGTAACTAAGTCATACTTGCTGCTTGCTGTAATACGCATCGGTGTTAGAAGACAGTGTTCAAGGCCTGGAAAAAAAAAACGGCCCTTCGTACATTGGATTTCTTCTTTATACGAAACGGTATGAAGCGAAGAATCATTTTGTATTAATTTCTATGAGAATTTCTTTTAGTGTTTAAAAGTCGCCAAAATAATCTTTTATATCAGACAGCCTCGATGTCTGTTACCTGCTGTGGAACGTTCGAGATACGACAGCGCGTTTAACTAATTAACATCACACCGTTTCCTGGCTTTTTGTAGGTCTGCCCTCAACCTCCGAGCTCTTTCAGAATTTAGGCCATGCTTGTCTGAAAGAGTTGCAGTAATTTCAATCTTAGTAAAAAAAATTAAGGTTATGAATGAGATTTGAGAATGCTAAAGATTGCCCACATAATTCCATGATAATTGATTCTTCATTTTACACAATTTCTAATACTGGGGGAATCTTATACTAGTGTAGTTCTTTAGGTGAAGCGAAAAGCCGTTAAGTGAAGTTTTGGAAACGGAGTAGACCTGGCGTATAAATTTGCGTGTGTATGTATATAAGTGTGTGTGTGTGTGTTTTAATCATATCACCCCAAGCAAGGCGGTAACGCCACTGATGCGCAAGGGCTACGTAAGAGTGAAAAGATTTGAAAAGAGAAAGCCGGAAACCACATCCTAAACAGGGAATAAGGGATGAGCCTCTTCACCTGTTCAATAGACGTGGGTGGAGTGTGAACCGGGCGATAGTTCAGTCTATCTACTCCAATTGAAAAAAAAAAAAAAAGAAAAGAGTAAAAAGATTAGAAAAGTGAAAGCCGGAAACCACATCCTAAACAGGGAATAAGGGATGAGCCTCTTAACCTGTTCAATAGACGTGGGTGGAGTGTGAACCGGGCGATAGTTTAGTCTATCTACTCCAATTGAAAAAAAAAAGAAAAAAGAAAAGAGTAAAAAGATTAGAAAAGTGAAAGCCGGAAACCACATCCTAAACAGTGAATAAGGGATGAGCCTCTTCACCTGTTCAATAGACGTGGGTGGAGTGTGAACCGGGCGATAGTTCAGTCTATCTACTCCAATTGAAAAAAAAAAAGAAAAAAGAAAAGAGTAAAAAGATTAGAAAAGTGAAAGCCGGAAACCACATCCTAAACAGGGAATAAGGGATGAGCCTCTTAACCTGTTCAATAGACGTGGGTGGAGTGTGAACCGGGCGATAGTTCAGTCTATCTACTCCAATTGAAAAAAAAAAAGAAAAAAGAAAAGAGTAAAAAGATTAGAAAAGTGAAAGCCGGAAACCACATCCTAAACAGGGAACAAGGTATGAGCCTCTTAACCTGTTCAATAGACGTGGGTGGAGTGTGAACTGGGCGATAGTTTAGTCTATCTACTCCAATTGAAAAAAAAAAAGGAAAAAGATAAGAGTGAAAAGATTGGCAAAGAGAAATCCGGAAAGCACATCCTAAACAGGGAACAAGGGATGAGCCTCTTCACCTGTTGACTAGACGTGGGTGGAGTGTGACAAGATAACAAGACGGTCCCATCTTCAAAGGGGACATGTCGGTCCCATCGACAAAGGGGACATGAGGGCGATGGACATCGACAGGCGGGAAGACGTCGCCAACAATAGCTCACCCTGGAGACTTGATTTACGCCGAGGACTAGAGCGAGGGGAGGAGAAAGAAAGGCTTGTTTCTGGGAAGAAGCATGCGAGACGGAAATCAAGCAACAAGACAACGTCGAAGCAGAGCGTCTTTACATGCATTTGTTGCATTCGAGACTCTCACTTCTTGTACAGCCATAACAGATTCTGCTCCGCCATCAGCTGTTAAGGCAGATGATCCATGGGGTCTATCGAGACGGACGGATGCTACATAATGTTACATATTTGAGTGGCTACAAAGGCATAATTTGATATAAAGGAACACAGAATTAAGTTTACAAACTAAAATCTTTGAAGATTAGCAGAAGCGCCCGAGATCAACAAATATTTGGACAATCTCTATAGGAGAAAATTTAAGAAAAGGAGCGACTTGTTCCTATGCAAGTAAAATTTAAAACCTTAACAAAAATTCAGTATCAGTCAAAGGGCGCGTTCCAGAAGCTGAGCAAAGTACTAACACACAGGAAAATCTCAATAGAAACAAAGAAAAGAGTGCTGGATTGCTATGTGATGTCAGTTTTTCAATACGGTAGTGAGTGCTGGACAATATCATCGAAAATGAGGACAAAACTGGAAGCAGCGGAAATGTGGTTCTACAGAAGGATGCTGCGGATATCGTGGACTGAACATGCAAGCAATGATGAGGTGTTGGAAAGAATGACAACCAAAAGGAAATTAATACCGAACATCAGGAAGAGACAACTGAAGTTCCTGGGACACGCAATGAGGAAGGAGAGTTTAGAAAACCTGATACTGACTGGCCAGGTAGAGGGAAAGAGAGACAGAGGAAGGCAGTAGATAACATATTTGCAGGGCCTGGTCGGGTGGATGACGGAACGGGTGTTACCAGGATTAACGGGAACAAACATTCTGAGGGCCACAAGGGATAAGGAGACGTGGAGGGCCATGATCGCCTACATCCTGAAGCTACAGAGCACATAGAAGTATTAAAGTGGGACTGCTGCCCAAATACGCGAGTGTATATATATATATATATATATATATATATATATATGATCCACGTATACTGTCTTAATATGTATAAGAAAAACTACTAAAATGTTGTAAGTTAAAAATGTATTTTTTTGACAGTATTTATTTATTTCTATTATTATATATATATATTTGATATTTCAGACCGGCCTCGGCCTTTCATCAGAAACAAATGATTTTAAAATTTAAACTAGAAGCGTCCGTCGCGAGAAGCGTTTGTCATGTGATGCAGAAAGCAACAGAGTCTGAATATTTTTAAACGGAAATCTAACTGTAATAATTCTTTTAAATGTTGTTTTAAAGATACATTTTTGAAGTGCATCTAAAAAATGTTTAACTATTGAAATGTTTATAAAGATTCAAAATAACTAAGTCGTTATTTAACCCTAGCCTATATTATTTAATTTTAAAATCCAGTATATATATATATAAGTTTGGTTATATAACAGTTAAAATTAATTGTTAGCATTAGGATTTTATGTTTAAAGATTTTTATGTATATAACACACACAGAACAATCCTTGAACGAAAATGTATCAACATTCGAAAGTACTCTTTTTTTATGTGCCGTGTTCTTTCAGGACGTGGGCGATCATGGATTTACACTTGCCTCTATCTCTTGTCGCTCCTAATATTTTTCCTCTTCGTATCTCTCCCAATCTCCGCTCCGCCATTCACCTGCTCAGGCCCATCAGGTCTCGTGTTACTTTCTCTTCTATCTTTTTTCTTCTATCCGTCCTGTGAGTATAAAGTTCTTTAAGGCCTCCTTCTTCATTCAGTTAAGTGCCATACGTGATACACGCTTGGGCGATCATGTCTCGAAAGAGACATGACTGACTGGGCAGAAGATTATCCCGCAGTAGGTTGCCATTGCTTTCTGCGGTAGACTGGTGAATTATATTATTCTATTAATAAGTAGTAATTAGTGGGGGATCAGTTTATTACTTCATGACAATAGAAAACCGATCACCCACTTTATGCCCAGTAAAAGCCTTAATCATGTTTCTGTTATATTCAGTCAGTCAGTTAAGTGCCATACGTGATACACGCTTGGGCGATCATGCCTCGAAAGAGACATGACTTGCCTCAGTCTCTTGTCGCTCCTAATATTTTCCCTCTTCGTATCTCTCCCAATCTCCGCTCCGCCATTCACCTGCTCAGGCCCATCAGGTCTCGTGTTACTTTCTCTTCTATCTTTTTTCTTCTATCCGTCCTGTGAGTATAAAGTTCTTTAAGGCCTCCTTCCTCATTCAGTTAAGTGCCATACGTGATACACGCTTGGGCGATCATGTCTCGAAAGAGACATGACTGACTGGGTAGAAGATTATCCCGCAGCAGGTTGCCATTACTTCCTGCGGTAGACAGATTGCCAGCTAAGGCTATAGAACCAAATCCGTCCTGTTATTTAACCCATAACTTGAGGGAAAAGACGGATTAATACCTTTCCCAAGGGGATTTGCGCGTAAGTGAATGCAATGAGTTCAACTGGAATTTGAACTCGGCTCCCTGGTTTCTGGTTCTGAGCGGATATCCACTGCACCACAACGCATACCCCCTTCCTTATTACGCATCCAAAAAATCCCAGTTGTATCTTCCTGATGTTAAGTATAAGTTTCCTTTTTGTTTGCATTCTCTCTAAAACCTCGTCGTTGCTCTCATGTTTTGTCGATGGTCTTCTCAGCATCCTTCTGTAAAACCACATTTCTGCTGCTTTAATTCTCTCCTTCATCTTTGAGGAGATTGTCCAGCATTCGCTGACATATAGGAGGACAGATATCCCATAACAGTCCAGTAACCTTTTCTTTGTCTCCAACGAAATCTTCCTGTCTCTCAAAACTCTGCTCAGCCTTTGAAATGCATCTTTGGCTATGCCAATCCGCCTTCGAATCTTAGTGATGCACTTTCCATCCTCTGTTAGAACACTTTCCATTCAGGAAGAAAATAATATAAAATAAAAACAAATATAACCGATAACACACAAAAAAACTATTTTGAAATTCGAAAAAAGTTAATAGCAGCTGACGAAATCCTTCATAAAATACGCCTAGAGGAACTACGAAAAACACTACAAATAAGAGGATACTCCACTCCATTAATAAACAAGGGTTTCCAAATGACAGAAGAAATACCATTAGAATCTCTCCGGAATTAAAAAAAAAAAATGAAAAAGAAGAAAACATTGTAGTATACGTTTCCACATACAACAAAAGCAACCCAGAACGATTTACAAAGATCAAACGACACATAGAATTACTCAACAAAAATGATAAAATACAGGAAATCTTAAAGACAATTAAAATAATTAAAAGCGAACGTCAACCCCCAAATTTAAAAAGAAAACATACTGACCTCAACAACATCCGAGCAAAACACAACACAGGGGGGGTCACAAAATGCAACAAAAAAGATGTGGGGTATGCAACATAATAACAGAAGGAAAACAATTCAAGTTCGAAAACACATCTACGTTTGAAACAAAAACAAATTTAAGCTGCAATTCTAAAAGTATAATTTATGCTTTAAAATGCGATGAATGCGCAGAAATATACGTGGGGGCGACACAAGGCCTGAAAAAAAAAGTAGCCCTGCACAGAAGTAACATTAAACTAGCCAATAACAGGAAATTGTATGTCTCCCAACGCTTACATGAATGCAGTGGAGGTGAATTCAGAGTAATGCTTATCTACCAAAAGGCAGATTATGACACACTCATAATGCAAGAAGAAATATTTATAAAGAAATACAAGCCTTTCCTTAACAAAACAACATGAAAAACCTAAGACACACACACAGACACACTAAATTCAAATGAGCCAAAAAAAAAAAAAAAAAAAGAATTTCGCGAACTATTGCGACAAATTCAAAAAACAACAAAAACTAGATGAGCCGTACAATAGAATTGAATCAAAATTGCTGAAAACAATTTTGAAGTATAAAGACGAAATCAAATTTCGCAAGTCAGTGTAAAAAATTTTGTCTAGTCAACGAAAGTTGACTGACACCCAAAACGGAAGAGATTTAACGTGCGAGTGTGAAAAAAAAAAACAACAAACAAACAAACAAACAAACAAACAAACAAACAAACAAACAAACAAACAAAAACAAACCAAAAAACAAAAAAACAAAAACAAATACACGCATGCATATGAACTTTCTGACCGGCTCACCACTTATCTAGAAGAAGGAAATTTCTGGAAAGTAATTGACACTCGCCTAAAGCGAGCTGAATATAAAATGCTCCTCTTACTTCTCTACGACATATGACTTCATTGAACTTTTGTCCTTTTGAATTTATATTTTAATTGGGATCATCAGGAGAGAATGTGCACCGTTTCGGGGCCTTCCTCTCAACGGTTTCTCTTGCACACCGGCCTCCCTCACTGATGTGAGGCCCCATTATAACGAAATACATGTGTAGTTATACTTGTTCAAATGTCTGACGGCGAAATTGCTTTACGAAAAATGAGAAACAGCAAACCTTGCCTTCCGAGAATGCAACGTGAACCTCATTACGCATTCACAATCAATCATGTCATGCCGTCATGTTCGCTGAAACACTCCAAGGAATATTTCTTTTCTTCCATATCCACATAGAACTATTTTCAGTGATTTCTATTAGGCGTTTCATACTTTTGGTCCAATTACGCCCTTTGATTCCAATTTGACCCAGAAATTGGTACAGAGTGGCTGCAACGAAACCCCTTGCTCCAATTTCCACTGCTCTAACACTTACATTATACCCCTCCTTTATTAGCTTTGATTTTAGATTTTCGTATTTATTAGTTTTATAATCGTGGCTTTGTTCCATACTGCTTTCATATGGTACTGTTAATTCAACCAGGATGATTTTGTAATTCACCCTTGATAGAAGAACAATATCTGGTCGCAGACCGTTACTTGATATTATTTTGTGGTAATCATTACGCCAACTAGGAAGGTCTGCAGATACCTCCCAAATGCCACCAGAACTAAGGAGATTTTTTCCGGGTATAGCTTGATATTTGCTTGTTTGCTTAAAACCGCCATACCTTTTTCCCCTCTGCAACAAATTTATGGGTTGAATTAGATGACTCAGCCTTCATATATTTCTTTATAATTCTGACCAACTCATCCAAAACACTATTATGCCTTCATGTATATCTTCCATTGCCAAGGGCTGTTTTACAGGAACTAAGAACATGTTCTAATGTTTGTGGATTTTCCTTGCACAGGGGACAAGTTAGATCACTCTCTTTCTTCCATTTAACAAGATTGTTCTTAGATGGTAGCAGGTCATATATGTGGAACGTATTAAAAAACTCAACCTGAGTGGGGCCATCTGCCAAATGTCCTTCCAAGTAATAGATTTCTGCAGAGCCTCCTCCCAGTTTGTCCATTTGACTTGTTGGGATTGTTGAACTCCTTTTACGAGTCTTTTATTATCTTCTTCGTTCCTTACATTTTGGATGAGCATGTCTCGGCGATCTTTACCAGACGTTTTTGACCAGCATTGTCTTTCATTTAGTCCTAACCCTTGTTTTCCTGCTTGAGTATATCCGATGACTTTGAAAGCTAGATTGTCTTTAGCACTTGTTATTGTCTCTCTGACCTTCCACTTTCTGCCTGTTTTTAATGTAGGATTTAATACTGTTATTGCTGTATCCTTGGAGTCATCCAACATCATTTGAAGTCTAATTTTTCCGGATTTATACTCCTCCACAATCGATTGAAACGGTAACTTTAACTTCGCTTGTCTGCAGTACAATGCAATATCAGACAAACCTGGAGGCAAACCCAACCATTTTCGGATATACTTGTTTACTTTTCTTTTCATGGACTCAATTTTACTTATTCCAAATTCGTATACAAGTAGGGGCCATAGTAGCATTGGAATGAGTACATGCTCTAAGCACCATACCTTGTATTTTCCTTTTAGAGAACAAAGATCTATCTTATGGAGATCTTCTTGCAATGATCTGGATGTTTCTTTTACTTGGTTGGTATCTTTTAACGATTGATCGTACTACCGACCTAAACTTTTCACTGCCTTTTCTGATATAGTAGGGATTCTTTGACCACCTACTGCAAAATTCATGTTTTTATTCAATTTTCCTTTCCTAAGAGAAAGACTTCTGGACTTATTTGATTTAAATTTTAAGAAATTCACCACTTATCTATATATACACGGTATTTTGGCCATCAGAAAACAAACGAGTCTTGATATGTAAAGTCACAAGTTTATTCGCCTGAAGAGAGTCAACTTTGGACTCGAAACACGTTTAGCCACACAAATACCATTATGGACACTTAAAATATCATAAAAAAGCAAGTAATAATAATAATAATAATAATAACAATAATAATAATAATAAATCTCCACTTTAAACAAAACGTTCACGACTTCTCGCAATTTTTTCTTCTATCCGAATATCTCTCATTGGAACAACAACTAGTTCTGTTTTTGTAAGGAAGTGAAAGAACAGATAGAGTAAAACCCACTCTTCATGCATTTAATTTATAAAGAATGTTCGATACAGAGTAGAGCTTCATATTGTAATTTTGTTATTACAATGGTTTATAAAAGCATAATATCATTACACAAAGATTTTCGTCTTTCAGAATAATATTGTTCTTCAGGTGATATTTTAGCGACTATGTTCTCTACGCGACTCAAATTTTCTAACTCCATAGTTCAACCTTACTTTTGATTGAGTAATATTGACACACCCACAATCATGTTGTTTAACTTCCCCCAACCACCCCTCCTTAATTTTCTGAATAACTATGAATTCATCTTATATTTTCTAAAATAAGTCATTTTCACTATTTATTTTTAAAATATCACCTGAAGGAGAAGAATATTGTTCTGAAGTATGAATATTTTTGTGTTGTGATATAATGCTTTATAAACCATTGTTATAACAAAATTAAATTACATATATACAATATATATAATTTATATATATATATATATATATATATATATATATATATATATATACTAGCAGTATAGCCTGGCGTTGTTCGGCTGTAATGAAAGCTTTAAAACTAGTCCATGGTCCTGGAGCTCAGATTCTTTAAACGTTGGCACGAAAGACTAAAAAGCAATATTTGTTTCCAGTTAAAGCGAAACCGTAGACTGAAAGAAAAATGAATGGATCTAAGTCAAATTTTGATTTCCTGGTATCGATATCAAATAAGTTTTTTCGACGTAAACTGAATTTTGAAGGCTAAATAAGTCCTGAGTAAATGGTATCATGGCTGAGATTAAGAACTACAATTATAACTACTTAGAGCCAAACCCGAAGCGAAAACTAAAATAAAAAGGCTGAAAAACTGATTTTGATCAGACCCGGTAGGATATCGGGGTATCGATTTCCAATATCGGAGTCAAATAAGTCATTCCAAGGACAGAACTGCAACCTTGAAACTTCTGAATATCGTTTTTTATGTCTTTGTCTATGAGTGTATCAAATTTGATTAAAATCGGACCACTCCTTCTATAACCCGATTTTTCCGATTATCGAATTTCGATATTTATCGGGGGTACGTCGACACAAATCCTAGCTAAGAACACTCGCAGACACTTATAGTACAACTGTGTAAATTTTCAAGAAAATCGGTTTAGCCGTTTCGGAGTCTATAGGTAACGGACACACACACACACACACACACACACACACACACACACACACACGCACACACACACACACACACACACACACAACGTTCCATTTATAAATTAGTTTAGATAAGATCACCAGAATGAAATTCCAACGCTCCAATCTTGAACGTAACCCTCGTATTTAAACTTGTTTCCTCAAAAAAGAGTAAAAATTAAAAAAAAAAATTTCTGTCATTATTAATCATCTTAGAGACCCCACATTCCAAGTTAGGTGCAACATCATTATTTTAAAACAGGTCTGATCTAATGCCACAAATATAAGACACTCAGTGAGTAGCGAACTCAGTAACAATGACTTGAAAAAAAAACAGCTTATAATATTACGTTATGTCGTTTTATGAGTCCTTATAATGATAATTATTATAATTACAGTACGGGTCACTACTTAAAAGTCAATAAAGATAACCGTAGCATTATTATTGGATTAGTTCCAGTGTGTAAAGTCGTTACTAAATACTTCACTTTAATTTTCGTGACCGCTGTTCGCAGGCGTTGATTGAAAGGCGAGTCTGTTTCTTTTGACATGCTTAATCCTTAATACGGACAATTGCCAGTGAGTTGACATTTAACTCGGATAAATTTAATCTTGCAACTTTTCAGCTTCTGAATATCAATTGATATTTGCTAGTCATCGAAATTTCGTTTCAACAAGTCAACCATCCGTCCGTGCATGGAGTACTGCTGCCATTTATGGTCAGGTGCCCCTGCCGTTCTCCTCAGTGTTCTTGACAAGCTCCAAAGGAGAGTCTGTAATGTGATAGGTACTGATCTGGCGACTCGTCTGCAGCCACTTTCCCATCGTCGAAATGTGGCCTCCCCCTGTCTCTTCTATAAATACTTTCATGGCTTCTGCTCGGATGAGCTTAAGTCACTGATGCCTCCTCAACAGATGTTTACCCGTGCAACCAGACTGGCAACTGGGTCCCACCCATTCACAGTCAGGTTAGCCAAACGCAGACGACAATTCTACTCCTGCAGCTTCCTCTCTCGCACTTCCCGCCTGTGGAACTCACTCCCGTATTCTTGCTTTCCTGACGGCTACGACCTCCAGAAATTTAAAAGCAAAGTTAATACTCACCTACTAACCGCTGGACACTAGCTCTCTCCCCTCCCCTGTATAATCTTCACGTTCTCTCCGCCCATGTATCTGTCATTGCACCTGCTTTCTCAGCTTTCTATTGTTCCTTTCTAACTAGCTTGTACTCCTCACTCTTTTCTAATTAATCTTTTTACATTTATGTAACCCCCTGCACATCAGTGGCGTTTCTGCCTTGCTCGGGGTGAAATGATTAAAAAAAAAAACAAAAAAAAAACAAGCAATGAAAACATTTACAAGTTAAGTATTGACAAATTTAAAAAAATAACATAAAAAAGCATTAAGAGTTTCTTTCCCTTTATAGAAAGCACTGTTTTTGTTTTCTTTCCTAAAAACGACCAGAATGCTATCTAAGTACAAGATTAATAGATATACAAACTAGAATATCATTGGATGATTATCCTAAATTTGTCAATTATCCATATTTGGAGACTTGGCCTATGGCGCTTATTCGTCTCTACGATTGATTTTTTTTCTTCTGATGAACGTTACTTCTACCAACTTAAGACAGAACAGTCTTCGATCGTCTAATAAAAAGATTTTAACCGTCATCTTCTTGAAGATTATTTATAGAAATGACAATCGTTGGAGATTTGTACTTCACAAGAGAGAGGCAATTGGACAGCAATTATTGCATTATGTTATTTTTGCATATCCCCGATAAGAAACAAGAAAATAATTATTTCAATATATCCCATTATTCTCAGTAAATACTTTGGAATATATATATATATATATATATATATATATATATATATATATATATATATATATATTTCTAAACTTATTTATGAATGGAACTTTGTCTCTCTCTCTCTCTCTCTCTGTGTGTGTGTGTGTGTGCGTGTGTGTCCGTTACCTATAGACTCCGAAAGAGCTTAACCGATTTTCTTGAAAATTTACACAGTTGTACTTTAAGCATCTGCCAGTGTTCTTAGCTAGGTTTTGTGTCAAACACTATATATCGAGCACTGTTTTAAATTAATGTTTTGGACGTTGTAAAAATTTTTTCTTCGTTCTGTATTCACTCGGATATATATATATATTTTTTTTTCTAAACATATACTGTTAAATATAAGAGACAATGAATGTCTATAATGTTTAATCATGAGCAGTTTTAAACATCGTATTTTGGCTTTAATTTCAGTTGAAAATAAAGACAAATTGCTTAGCGGAGTTTGATGTCAACACAAGATAAAATCGTCGTTGATGTTGGAGGTTTTTGTGTTAACGTCCTTGTGATCATTCTGAAGATGGCTTATGTGAGCTGAAAGTTTAGAACCGATTTAATTTAAAAAATTATCCAAATGTTGGAGAATTTTTATCTTTATTTTCAACTGAAATTAAAGCAAAAATACGACGTTTAGAACGGCTCATGATTAAACATAATAGACATTCATTGTCTCTTGTATTTAACAGTATATGTTTAGAAAATTATCTACTGCTTCGATACATTAAATATATATATATACACTACTACTACTACTACTACTACTAGCAGTATAGTCCGGTGTTGCTCGGGTGTAATGGAAGCTTTAAAACTAATCCCTGGTCCTGAAGCTCAGACTCAGCCTAAAGAATATTTGTGTGAAGTTTGGTGAGAATCGGATAAAAATTGTGGATAAAGGACATACAGACAGATAAACAGACACACACACACACAAACATCTTACCTTTTATATATATATATATATATATATATATATATATATATATATATATACTATCGACTTTATGCACTATTGTAAGAACTGCAACCTTGAAACTTCTGAATATCGTTTTTTATGTCTTTGTCTATGAGTGTATCAAATTTGATTAAAATCGGGCCACGCCATCTATAACCCGATTTTTTCGATTATCGATTTTCGATATTTATCGGGGGTACCTCGACACAAAACCTAGCTAAGAACACTCGCAGTTACTTATTCTACAACTGTGTAAATTTTCAAGAAAATCGGTTTAGCCGTTTCGGACTCTATAGGTAACGGACACACACACAGACACACACATACAGACACACACACACAGACACACACACACACACACAGACAAAATTCCATTTATAAATAAGTTTAGATTAGATCTGTCTGAAGAAAAATCGCAGTTGAAACCCAGGTAGCAAGGTGCATAAGCTTATTTACCTTTTGTTGAATATATTTTGCTCTACATTTTCATTGGTGTATTGAGCACTTTTTTGTTTATTATTCATTACTTTAGGAGCGGCTGTTATTTGCTTTCCTTTTGTCATACCCTTTGTATATAATATATATATAAACTTTTGAAAGTATCATGTCTCAAGAAACACCAAGTAGTAGGATCACCAAGTATTAAGTCAATTGAGAAATACTTTCCTAAATATAAGAATCAATAAAAGAGGAATAGTTTCATTCTCTCTGGGACTCGTTAAAGAATAGATTTTTTCGAAAATCATAGAACGAGAAGCTGCATGTGAAATTGTTTTTAAATGCTCTTAACAATGAAAAACAAACGCCATGTTTCTTTTTACGCCCGAGATTCAACAGACAAAGTACAAGAAACTTTTATGTTTGTAAATGAAATTGTTGATGCGCATTTAAAATCCAAGTTAGGCGTTCACAGATTAACTACTCTTGTTCAAAACATTTATTGGTTTAGCAAGTCTTGGCTACGCTAGAGATTAGTTAATAAACTGGGTTAATTGGAGATGTTATCCCTTAATGTTATTGTATTATTGACTAGAAAGAAACTCTGAAAAAGAATAAGGAATTCGTTCGGCACATTTTGTTTGCAAGGACGTGAATTTGCGTCGTAATGTTTGTGCATTGCGTAAACAGTTAATATTGTCGTATTGCAATGATCATTCTTCCTGAACAAGGAATCAAGGAACCAGAGTGGACTAACCGCGATACAACAATTGTGTTGGTTTAATTTATTCACAAATGTATAATGAATGGCCGTTTGTATACGAATATATCTGTCTACTAAGAGGACAGCTAGCCAATACCTGCTGCAGATGTAATTTATACGTACAAACATTCATACATACAGACATGTATGTCTACAGAGATTCCTGATAGCTGCCAACACGTTATCCAGTCTGATCATCGCACAATATCATTGCAATACTTAGTAAGTATACACAAAAATACACATGCACACATCTAATTCTTTAGTTTTCGGATCTGATGTAGCCTATATATATGTATATATAAGTGTGTCTGTATGTGTGGTGTGTGTGTACATATATAACGTTTAAAGTGATAAAAATCTGTCGGATTGATAAAAATGCATTAATTAGAAAGTACACTTTCTTTACGTTTGGATAAAAAACTGCAAATATGAAAAAAATTCAGATCTTTGACTGGTGAGGTTGAGCTCAAAAAGACAAATGCATTTGTTTAAAGCCGAGTTAATCTTTAGCTCCCTCTGTCCAGAAGCCTGTAAGAGAGCGTAAAGTTAATTAGTTAAGATTTCTTAAACTTCTTGAAGTTTCTTCAATATATTCTTCCTGGCAATACTTTCGGTTGATAAAGTAAATTCTTTATTCAAGTTTTGTCTTGTTTTGAAGAAGAAATTTACTCTATCAACTGCAAGTATTGCCAGAAAGAATATATTGGAGAAACCTCAGGAAGTTTAAACAAAAGCCTATATCAGCACACACACACACACACACACACACACACACACACACACACACACACACACACACATATATATATATATATATATATACATATATATATATATTGAGACAATTTTGAGACTGGTTTTGACGCATTGGCTTCATGAATCTGCAGTTAGCGTCGATGAACCGCTTTAATACGACGACTGAAACCGTGACAAACCCCGAATCAGATCATCTTTATTTATCTTGGATTTAGTGTTAGTTATGACGGACTTCAGGGATTTCATAGTTTCAGAAGGCGTTGATTGACCTTCCTCTCGACTTGGATTTATTTAGGCACACGCACACACGCTCGCGCAAACAAGCACACACAAACGTAAACACATACAGACACTCACACAAACACCCAAAATGACGTACGCACACTTATAAACAGAGAAAGAAAGGAGAGAGAGAGAGAGAGAAAGAGAATGAGAGAGGCAGAGAGAGAGAGAGAGAGAGAGAGAGAGGGGTTTTCAAATAAGTGCTTCAATTTCGTGAATCCGAAAATCAATCCGAAAATGAGAAAAAGGGAACCGTTCAAAATCACTGAGAATTTTATTAAACGGCTGTTGTTATTAAAATAAATTCAGTCATAAACTACAAAATCATTCTCTCTACATGAAGAGAGAGAGAGAGAGAGAGAGAGAGAGAGAGAGAGAGAGAGAGAGAGAGAGAATAGCTCAGTTTATTAGAGAGACAATAGCGAGGCAGTGTCGGCTCAGTTTATTTTCTTTACTGCCAGTTATGAAAGCTCTTGCCTCGTGTTCGCTCTTTAACTGTGGCCTATTATTTTATTTTTTGCAGTAATTACGTGGTCGAGTAGTGAAGGATATAGATATGGGAGGGTAGATTTTATAAACAGTAACCGCTTACGGCTTTACGCAATGTTCTTCGGCTCCAAATTGAACGATCTCGGCTGCTAGTGGTTGTTTACATTCTGTGAATAACATGCTACAAAATCTGCATTTCTCTGACATGCGTCGATAGCTAAAGCGTAAGATCTCCGACTGAGGAAAATCAGTCGAGTTTCAATACCGGCTTGAAGCAAACAGTCATCTAGCCGCTCTGATGAACCGTGATACAGCGAAATAAGCCTGTATACGGATGATTCTTTTTTCCAATCTTTTCACTTTCTTTTTGTTTATTTCTTTTTAATTAGAGTAGATAGACTGAACTATCGCCCGGTTCACACTCCACCCACGTCTATTGAACAGGTGTAGAGGCTCATCCCTTGTTCCCTGTTTAGGACGTGGTTTCCCGCTTTCTCTTTTCCAGTCTATTCACTCTTACGTAGCCCCCTGCACACGAGTGGCCTTACCGCCTTGCTTGGGGTGATGTGATTATATATATATATATATATATATATATATATATGAATAAAAACTATGAAAATAATAGCGACCTCCAAGACATTAATTTAAAATAGTGCCAAATATGAAAATAGAACAATAAATATTATTATGTTAGAACATGTGAAAACTACTTTAAGATAGTACATTTCGTTTTGACATTGGAAGAACAATGTCTCATCAGGTAGTAAACAATGACAATGATGGCAACAATAATTACTGTTAATTACGTGATGAGACATTGTTCTTTCAATGTCTAAACAAAATGTACAATTTTGTAGTAGTTTGTAGATTTCACATGTTCTAACGTAATAATAATAATAATAATTATAATAATAATAATTATTATTATTAGTAATAATATATATATATATATATATATATATATATATATCCAGGTAAAGAGGACCCAAGATTTTATGATTTTGA
Organism: Ascarosepion bandense; assembly: GCA_037127315.1. Lineage (NCBI taxonomy): Eukaryota > Metazoa > Mollusca > Cephalopoda > Sepiida > Sepiidae > Ascarosepion > Ascarosepion bandense. The sequence goes on from JBBBDQ010000828.1 coordinate 6,024,848, forward strand.
GTTTCCTGGCATTTACGTTTTTATAAAAAGTGCTCAATACAATAAAAATTGTAGAGCATAATATAATCATATAATTATGAATTAAAAGTACATTGAGACACAGAAATTTCTATGTTCGAGATTTCTATCTCATCTTCAGGAAATGTTGGATGTTACATTGCCTGATGACGAGATAGAAATCTCGGAACAGAAATTTCTGTGTCGTAATATACTTTTAATTCATAATTATATATATATATATATATATATATATATATATATATATATATATATATATATATATATGTCCAGTCCGTAAACGGTGAGGTTAATCCAACAAGATTAACTTAATATAAAATATTAAGTGTTATATCTCTATATAGAGAGCTCAATGGATGTTATCCAGAGCAAATTATATTTATAAAGGAAAACTCAATACGTCACGTCAAGTGGTTATAAACTATAGTTCATTTCTATGAGTTATTTAGCTCATTTCGTCAGATTTTACAATATTTTATAGTCTATAATAGTTTATTACCACTTGAAATGAAGTGTTGAGTTTTCCTTTATATATATATATATATATATATATATATATATATATATATATATATATATATATACCTCCTTCCTTTTCTCGCGCAGGGAGGGTATGGATTATTTTTTTCCTTATTTATTAATGTTAGATACGTCAATATATATGTTGCCGGCACATTGATATAAATATTTTTGCGTTATTTGACAGAACGAGTCCCCTCGTAATATGAATAATAATTATAAATCAAACATCTTCTAATCTATGTTAATGATTTTGTTTATAACTATGAATGTAAATTCCAATTTTATGTCTTCTGTTCAGCTTAAGGTTATCAACTATTCATAGTTTTTTTTAAAAGAGCCTATCTTCAAGGTGATCGGCAGAAACGGATTCCTCAGTATTTACCCGTAGTCTATCCAGACTGAAGTTTTTCGAGCTTCCTTGTTTGCTTGTGTTTGGGCGAGAATGCATTGCTGTTTAATGCATGTGTGTGTGTGTGTGTGTCTGTATAACTAGAAAAACAGAAGTAATGTGTTACTGTGATTTAATAATGCTTTCGTGGGGTGAATGTGCTGGAAATATCGAGCGAGCGCATAAATAAGGTTTTGCAGTTTTGTATCAACACCACTTTTACTGACGTTGTTTTTGGGAGGAAAACATTTTTTTTTCGAAAAAACGAGGAAAAAAAAAAAGAAAAGAAAGAAGTGAATTACTGAAGTAAGTTGAATGTGGAAGAGTTTAAAAGAGGAACAAAAGAAGCAGCGATTGAAAAACATTAGGAGGAGGTGAATAAGAGGGAAAAAGAAACAGGAGGAGGAGATAAAAGAATTAGGAGGATGCGAATAAGAAGAGGAGGCAGGAGGAGGAGAAAAAGTAGAAGGAAGTGAATAAAATAGAAGAGGAAACAGGAGAAGGAGAAAAAGAATTAGGAGGAGGTGAATAAGGAGAAGAGGAGACATGAGGAGGAGAAAAAGTAGGAGGAGGTGAATAAAGTAGAAGAGGAGACAGGAGGAGGAGAAAAAGTAGTAGTAGGAGATTAATACGGTAGAAATGAAGACAGGAGGAAGAAGAGGAGTAGAAGGGGAAAGAGGAAAAGTAAGAGCAGGAAAACTGTTTTTTTTTTGCTGACATGGGTGCACCAGAAAGAAAAAAGAGAATAACGAAACAAATTAAATGAAATAAAGTGTCAGATTGCGGCTACGACTAATAAATATCGATTCACTGTGTCTCAGTTATTTGAATCAATAATTAAAGACAAAAAAGGTAGTCGGTTGGAATAAAAGATTAAGTTGAAGGAAAAGAAGAATAAGATTACGATGGAACAAGACAAAAAAATGAAGAGAAAAGATTTAGAGAAAAAAATCAATAGAAAGAGGTGTCAGAGAGAGAGAGGGAGAGAGAGAGTGAGAGTAGAAGGCACAGAGAAAGACGGAAATAAGATAGAGATAGATTGACAGTGCTTAATCAAGTACAGCCTAGATGTGGTACAAAGCCGAGTGTATAGAGCACCCAGTGCGGATATAAATCACTACTCAGTCTAAACTGATTTACTAGATAAGCTTGCCGACCATTATACAAGGCCGAAGTGTCCAAAAAGTAGATAGATATGGCAGGACACGAAAAAGGAAAAAGAAAGCTAAGAGAAAGAGAGAGAAAGAGAGAGAGAGAGAAAAGAGAGAGAGAAAGAGAGTGATAGAGGGAGAGAGAGACAGAGAGAAAGAGAGAGAAGGAGAGAGAGAGGGAGAAAGAGAGAGAGAAAGGGAGAGAGACAGATAGCAAAAAGTAGAAAGAGAAAGAATAAAACTGATTTAAGAAGTATTTGCAAAATCTTTCATACTCTCTTTAATTGCCGTGTTCCACCGTTTGGGCGATCATGGCTCTCTCCAACATCCTCTGCTAAGAACAGGAAACTGGAGATAGATTTAGGCAACATTTGATTCTTTACCCCCACCTCTGCAATCCAGTCACTCAAACTCATTTGGTAGATTATTCACTGTTTCTTTTGCACCATCCGTATTCAGTATGTCCTGTGAGTACCAAATTCTCTATGCCCCTTTTTTATTGTCATGTGCTACAGAAATATCAACCGTCTTGATATTGGATTTTGAGTGCAAGTGCCCGTTTCTATAATAATATCTCGTTGTTCATATGTTTAATTTTTACTGTTGTGGGCTTTCCTCTTTTTTGTATATGATAATGGACTCGACTGAATGTACATATAATCCTGCCGTAGAGAGAACAGCGGATCACAGTTGTAGTTGCAATGGCAGTTTACAGTGGAGAGTAATCGTAGAGATCCGTTGCAGTTATCGAAGAGTTCCGAGAGATACAGAAGTTACCCAGAGACCAAACTAGCTTGTTTTCTTCCCCGAATACCTTTACCCCGTCAAAACTTTCTAAAACATCCTTAACTCCGTGCAAATGTATATGCTGAACTCAAATCGATAATTGTTTATTGAAGAAACCTACCTTTTCTCATTTTATCTACCAGAAATAAATCGGACTATATCTCACCCCTTACCACCGTTCTCATATCTGATTCACCGCTGAATAACTTGAGGCGTAGGATACTTAATTCGGCCTTTTTACTCCCTTTGAGCAATTACTCCGCGATTTGTTTGGTTTCGGATATCATTTTTCGCGTAGTAATTGCAAAAATGAAGTAAAAAGGCCGAAAAATCGGAAAACTACGTGTGAAGTCAGTCTGCAGTGAATAACATCTTTTAAAGCGTGGTTACGGGGTGAGATAAACAGCGACACGAAGTTCCATATTTTTCTGCTCGTTAACAGTAATAAAGGTAGGTTTCTTCAATGAACAATTACGGATTTGAGTTCAGCATATATATTTGCACGGAAATAAGGGTGTTTTGGAAAGATTTAAAGCGGGTAAAGGTCTTCGGGGAACAAAACAAAAATTTACTTCAAGAATGTTATATATTTACTTCTACTAACAATATTCCTGAATTGACTAACCCGCCTTCCAGTTTGTATATTACGTTCAATATAACCTACTTTCTATCTCCATACCGTTTTTTGTTGTTCATTATCTTGGCGGTTCCTCCTCCGGAATCCACAAGACTATGTCTCAAAAAGGTGAAAATAAACAAATAATATTAAGATAAGTATAACAACAAATTTATCTCTAAAAATGAAGTGCCTGTTTTTAAAACTATTTTTCACCCCAATACAACGTCAAAGAACCACTCAAGGTAGAGATTTACTGACGGAGGTAAGAAGTGTAGTTTATGAGGATATACAGAAAAGATTACTATACATAAAGTGTTTAGGATTTTATTGATCAGGGAAGCACGCTCTGGCGAGTCCATTCTTGAAAAGCAGCTGTCTCAATGGAACTTCATACTCACCAGTGCAATTTGAAGAGAATGATGACGATCCATCCCAGTGTACGTGACATGGAAGGTCTTAGCTGTATAGGTCTAAACTGATGGAGCTAAAGAATGTTACTCGTTAAACTATTTACCATGGGAATAGCAATAAAACAGCAAGGTGCTTGTAAACTTTCGTCTGCGGGAAGGAGGTCGTAGGCTGTGCAGGCACTTTTAAACTTTGTCAGGGTCGGAAAGAAAGACTGCACCTAGTAGTAATGCTTTTGTAAAACTAGAGTATAACAGGAATCAGGTGTCTGTTTGGCCGTACCTTCCTCTATAGAATATAGAATTAGTAAAACCTATTCTAGTGAAGACGTATTTTAGAGACTTACCGATTTTTATAATAGTGCCCTAAAGAATAGTGTCTATAAAAACCATTATATCAAATACAAAATAACATGACTATAACAGAAAAAAAAGTAATAGCAAAACCATTTGGTATACACCGCCATTTAACCAAATGGTTCGCACTAAGTTAGAGCTGAGGTTCTTCAAGTTAATTAAGAAACATTTTCCTAATAATAACTCTCTAAGTAATTTTTTTAATAAAAATACTCTTAAATTAGGTTATAGTTGTATAAATAATACAGAAAAAATTATTAAAAATTACAATAATAAAATCTTAAGTTAGCAAGTAAAACAAAGTAACAATAATTATCCTAATAATGAAAATAACAATAATACAAATTTATGTAATTGTCAAAATAGCTGTTTAATAAATTCTGTTGTTTACTAATATACTATATCATCACATGAAAACCCAACTATTAAAAAAGTTTCCAGTGGATCTACTAAGAAGACTTTTAAAAGGTGAATATGCATTTAACTTAAAGATATCCCTTTCTGCGTATATTTGGCAGTTCAAAGATATTAAAAAAAAAAACAAAGTAAAATGCAAAATTCTGGTAAAAACAAGAATTTTTAAATCATTCTATGACATTTTCGCCCTCTGTGATTGAATGAAAGCTGTAGATTATAAGGTTTTCTTAACAATAAATTACCACTAAATCGTAGAGATGAATTGTTGGTTTTATGTAAACACCGCAAATATTTCTCTCTAAAATTATTAATTTATAACTTAGGCTCTAATAATTAATTATAATTGTTCATTTATAACTTATGATCTAACATTACGTAAAAAATATTTTACTAAAATAAATAAATCACACATATACTTATTTGGTTTTCATAACTTCAATTACCTTAGCACACCTTAATCACTTAATTCTAATTCTAACCTAAATAATCCAGCCCCGTTAACAGATGAGGTAGTACAAAATCAAATTAAAAAGAAAACTAAAATCTAACTTGCTGTTAAAAATGATTGCCTAACACCTTTAAATAATGTATTTTCCTAGTATGTATCTTACCCAGAAAAAAATTAAAGTATCATGTTTTGGCATTATGCTACATTGTTCTCTTTTGCGACACAAATTTTCAACTCCATAGTTCAACCTAATTCTCACTTTTGATTGAGCAATATTGACACATGTACAATCATACTGACGAACTTTCTCCAATCACTACTTCTTAATTTTTAAATAAGCATCAATTTATGTAAATGAATAATTTTCACCCTTTATTTTAAAAATGTCACCCGAAGAAGAACATTATTGTGCTGAACCATGAAATCTTTTGTGTAGTGATATAATATAAACCATAGCAATAACAAAATTTCAATATTAAACTCTACTTTGTATTGAAGACTCTTTATAAAAGTAAATGCAAGAACAGTGGGTTTTAATCTATCTGTTCTTTCACATCCTTATAATTTATATATATATATATATATATATATATATATATATATATATACTGTTAACTATAAGAGACAAATGAATGTCTATTATGTTTAATCATGAGCCGTTCTAAACATCGTATTTTGCCTTTAATTTCAGTTGAAAATAAAGACAAAAATTCTCCAACATTTGCATAATTTTTTATTAAGTTGGTTCTAAGCTTTCGGCTTACATAAACCATCTTCAGAGAGAGTACAACAACGTTAACACAAAACATCCACCATCTGTTGCTTAGCGAAGTTTTATGTCAACACAAGATAAAATCGTCGCTGATGGTGGATGTTTTCGTGTCACCGTCCTTATAACCTCTCTGAAGAGGGCTCATGTGGCAAAAAAACGTATGTGCAAATTTGGTTCATGTCTTTCAGCTATCAAACATCTGAACTGTATCTTATGGAACTATTACACTAAGCAAGTTTGGCCATAACTGTTGTATATGATAAAAATATAGGGACATTTTTTGTCATGTTTTAAGGCTCTCAAACATTTATATTAGGTAAGTTTGAATTATATCTCTGGCTTATACCAATAAAATAACGTATCAGTTCGTTTTTCATTTTATTTCGATAAAATTAGTTCCTGTGCAATGCTGGGTAACTCTGACAGTAAAAAGTAATTACTGATGATTTCTTTGTACATTTATTTGTTAGTTGTTGGATTGTTGATATGTAGGAATATAGATTTAGTCGTATACAAAGCTAAATAGTGAGAATGGAGGGGATAAGAGGACCATGTAGCGCCAAAGGGAAAATAGTGTGACAATGGCATAGTGTCAAAGAGAGAATTGAAGAATATACTGAAGATGCTGCGTCAGACTTCGATGTTTAGAATTCTTACCATTATGTCAGCTTTGAAAATTGATATTTAGGCTTTATCTTGCATTTAATGTATAATCATTAATAACGGACTCTAATCAATTGCAAGACAATCGAATGCAATTGCAAGACAATCGAATGCAATTGCAAGACAATCGAATGCATGCTTGTTAGCAAAAGGAACAGCCCGACATGCAAATTACAAATTTGAGTTTCCAAAATCAAATAAACATAATTTAAATATTTCGGAAGTGTTTTAACAGATGATGGAAAGTGCGACACTGATATCTGAAGACGCCTAGGAATAGCGAAGATGCCTTCCCAAATCTAACCTAAGTATGACGTAATAGAGAAACTTCGTCATAAAAAAGAAAAGAGTATTGTATTATTAAATAATACCAGTCCTTCCCTATGACATTGGATGCTGGATAAGCAACTCTCATATAGAAAAGAGAACTGAAGCAACAAGAATATTGTTCTACAGAAAGATGCTGAGAATACCATGGACAGAACATGTGAACAACGAATAAGTTTTTGAAATAATGAAAGTAAAAAGGAAACTTATGCTTGAGATCAGAGAGACAGTTGAAATTTCTAGGGCACATAATGAGGAAAGAAGGTTTGGGAAATTTAGTACTCGCAGGATATAGTGAGGGTAAGATGGACAGAGGAAAATATGGATGGCGGAAGAAAATTTAAGAAAAATAACAAAAGACAAAATTTATTAAGAACACAAAAGGACTGTTACTTGTGGAGTGCCATGATCGCCTACTTCTAAGAGAGAAACGGTTCATAAAAGAAGAATCTACTTGATTAAGATTTTACGAAGAGATTTATTGAGAGAAGATTATTTTGGTCATTTCAAAAGCCTGCTTGTCAGACTGATGGTACTTTACACCTGCGCTACCTGTTAATTACTTTCGGGTAGGCAAGGATTCCATGAGCAAATAACTCGATATATAGACGTTTAGGGAATAAGCCTTTTTTTAAATGATCTTCATTTATTTATTCGCTTTTTGGAAATCTGTTTGAAGACGTAAATAACGAAAAAAACAAAAAACAAAAAAAACCAAACAAACAAAAAAACTGTCTTGTCTATTCTGCCCCTCTCTGTGTTGCACTTTCTCCGTTTCTCTCCACATCTCTCTATGATTATCACTTATATTTCCTTCCCAATGACGTTCCCTCCTCTTACAATAGCTTCTCTTTTCTATCCTTTTATCTCTCTTCCCTGAAGCATTTTGACATTAAATAGGAAAAGGCTTTCTGGATGACGGTAGATGGAATGGAACTCAGGGCAAAGTTAAATTTCATGCTTCTTTTTAGTAGTGGTTGATTAACCTTTATTTGAAAGTCTCAAATCCGAAAACCTTCAAAATCCGAAAGTTTTTTCAGGAAGTGACACAAGTGGAAAATTTCAGCAAGCAACATGGTTTCCCATCGCATGATTATTGCATTTCAGCGTTAGAAATAAAATGTTGACTTTTTCTTTCATTTTTTATTACATCTATCTAAACTTATTTATAAATGGAACTTTGTCTGTGTGTGTGTTGGTGTGTCTGTGTGTGTGTGTGTCCGTTACCTATAGACTCCGAAACAGCCGAACAGATTTTCTTGAACATTTACACAGATGTACTAAAGGCGTCTGCGTGTGTTCTTAGCTAGGTTTTGTGTCGATAAATATCGAAAATCGATAATCGAAAAAATCGGGTTATAGAAGGAGTGGTCCTATTTTAATCAAATTTGATACACTCATAGACAAAGACATAAGAAACGATATTCAGAAGTTTCAAGGTTGCAGTTCTTACAATAGTGCAGAAAATCGATAATATATATATATATATAAAAGGCAAGATGTTTGTGTGTGTGTCTGTTTATCTGCCTGTATGTCTGTATTTTTTTCAGCCCTTTTATTTTAGTTTTTGCTTTGGGTTTGGCTCTAAGTAGGTATCATTGTAGTTCATAGTTTCAGCCATGATACCATTTACTCAGAGGACTTATTTAGCCTTCAAAATTCAGTTTACGACGAAAAAAACTTATTTGATATCGATACCAGGAAATGAAAATTTGACTTAGATCCATTCATCTTTCTTTCTGTCTACGGTTTCGCTTTAACTGGAAACAACTATTGCTTTTTAGTCTTTCGTGCCAACATCTAAAGAGTTTGAGCTCCAGGACCATGGATTAGTTTTAAATCTTCCATCACACCCCGAGCAACGCTGGGCTATACTGCTAGTTTAACTATAATCAGAACCTATGAATTGTTTTTGCGTAAATTTTGTACCTGCATGGATTGTAATATTTTAATCAAAATGCAACATTGTTTGTTGAGACTGATAGCTTACGAAATAAAATATTGACTTTTGTTTTTAGTTTTCATTACATTTAACTATAATCAGAAGCTATGTTTGTTTTTTTACGTAAATTCTGTACCTGTATGGATTGTAACATTTTTGTGAAAACACAACATTGTTTACAGGGACTGATAGCTTATCAAAATTTCCTTCTCACACTCACAGTGATTTCATCTTTCAGTTTCACACACCTGGGATAGAATTACTCTTTGGTGTTGAATTTATTTTTTGTAAGTAGTGATCCTGCTTATTTGGATATAGAAAGGACAAAATAGATGTATAGAAAGGACAAAATATATGTATAGAAAGGACAAAATTATTTTTTGTGAAATCTTAATTTTCGCCACTTAAAAATCCGTGTAACAGTCTCATTACCTGTATCTGTATGTACACAAAATTTATTAAATTTTATATAAATCTACTTTCAGGGTATTTGTATAAACTGTGTTATGAAATGTAAAGAGATATATGTGTTTAATCTCGTGTACTCTTCCCAAGCAGCTCTATTTTATATATGCCACCCAGATTCAGATACCCCGTAACCCAGTAGAGTTGTAGGAACACCATATGCATTGAAGCCTTAGTAGAATTTTATTTTGGGGCACGATAGTCTGATAAAGCCTAACCCTCTCCAGGCTGGTTTTGAATCCAGAATTTTCTTTTTCGTAGACTGGTTGTCACCCAAGGCTATAGAACCCAGTGTGTCTTGCTATTTTGCCCATAGCTTGGTGAAGAAGAGATAAATCCATACCTTTTCCAAAGGTATTAGCACGTAAGTGAATGTAATGAATTCAACTGGAATTCGAACTCGACTCTCCATCCAAGCCGCTATCCATTACTTTACCATGTCCCCATCATACATGCCATATACAAATTAAATAGCATGTATTCCAAATCCGAAAAAAAATTAAAAATGCGAAGAGTAGCTAGTACCCCTTCAACACTCTGATCGATGGGCTGGCTCATAGCCTGAAAGAATATAAGAGTATGTATTTAAAGGCTCTTTTTTGGGACAAGCAGCTTCCTATTCTGATTTTCTTCGTCTTCTATTCACCATTTAGACCTTCCTCTCTTTTGTCCGTAAATTTGTCTTGTTAATTGTTTCTAACTTATTGTTCTGTATTTTTTGTATACATCCGTTAGCATTGGATACTGTGCTAAATAAGTATATTAAGAACTCATTCTTCTCTGTGTATTATTCAATTTGACGATACAACAGAAGACCAAAGCACTTCCAGCCCTAAGAATTTCGGGAAAAGATTCTTAACCAGTAGTTAATTGTAAATAGTAGAAATTGGCGTTGTCCTGATCCAAAAGGCTATCACTCTGACTCACATTCCAAAATCTGATTAAATAACAAACTATAGATTTTTGTGGGTAATCCAATCTTAGACGGAACTTTTTAAGACCTTTCATATTATTTCTCCAAACAAGCAAGAATATAAATACAGTCTGAAAATGATTGCAGATTGCCATTTTCTGTTTATTTCTTTGATGTTCTGGAACTGATATATATATATATATATATATATATATATATATATATATATATAACCAAGTAAAAGAAAGAGCGGAAATAAGAGGATTATGTTGTGTCAAAGAATGGAAGAATAATATGTTAGTGCGTCAATGAGAAATGGAAGGATGTGGAGTTATATAGTGCCAAAGAAATAAGATGATGGTATTGCGCCAAAAAGCAACGGCGAATGAGAGGATGCTGTTGGGTCATGGATAGAGTAGAAGAATGAGATGATATTTTTCAAAAAATGTAATGGAGGGAGGAAAAGATGATGGTGCTTCAAAGAGGAAAATGGAGGAATAGGATTGTATCAAAAAGACCAGAGAGGATAGGAAGATTATATTGCGCCTAAGAGATAATGGAGGGATAAGATGACGATATTGCGCCAAAAAGAATGAATGGAAGATAAGAGGATGATTATTACGCCAAAGATGGAAAGGACAAATAGAATGATATTTCTAACCCCCCCCCCCCACCACGCCGCAAAGGATTGAGTAAAAGATGGCCTTGCGTGGGAAGGCTAGTAAATATAAAAAAGATGGTGGTGCGCAAAAAAAAAAAAAAAAAAAAAAAAATGGTAGAATAAGGTTTTATCAAAAAGGAAATGGAAGGAAATTAAAAGTATACTGGGCGAAAGAAAGAATGAGTTGGTGCAAAGATGATTTTGTGCTAAAGATAGAATGGCGGGATAAAAAATAATGGTGTTTCAAAGGGAAAATGGGGTGATAAGAAGATAATATACCCCCCCCCCACCCAAAAAAAAATGGAGGAATGAAAGAATAAAGTTCCGCTGAAGTGTGAATAGAAATATAAGATGCTGTTGCACCAAAGGGAGAATAAAAGGATATAATTTGAATGTTGCACAAGGTTACGAATTTGAATATGTGTTGTAGAGTAGCTGACACCCATGCAGCACTCTCAATGATGAAATGGCCAATGGTCTGAAATGGTCTACTTAAGTAAAGAATAGTAGCATTTGAGGCATAATAGTCGAGTGTCATTCAAGTGATATTCGGACTGATTACTTCGGCGACTATTGCGATCTAAACCCCTTCTTTCTGTGTTGTAAGCTCTTTTTTGTCTGTCATTCTAACTATTGTACTGTTCTGTGTATATGTGTTTAGCACCAGATATTGTGCTGAATAATACTGCACCACACGTCCTCTGTGCATCGTATACATCTCAGCGACCCAACAGTATGTTTAGCTCTATGCCAGTTTTGAAAATCGGCATGTTGTCTTTGAACTACATCAAATATATTATCCTTAATAGCTGACACTGATCTGTTTTTGTCGTAGATGATAATGCTATTTGGTGCTCTCATCCTGATAAAAGCCTCTTCGAATGCCGATTTTCAAAGACAGACATCTCACAGTTTTCTAGCTTGTGTCTTAGTTACTTTATTCCCTTGCTTAGGAGTAAAATGATTAAAAATATGCCAAATTAGTCTTTCTGTGATACTGAAAGTTATTCAAATTTCTTAATTTTCTTATTTTTGTTTCTAGATTTTGTTCATTCATTGTTTTTCTTTAAAACGTTTCTCTTTTTGTTTTATTGTCGACTTTCTCATTCTTTCTCATTCTGAACCTTATTTATTTTTTTTTCATTTTTATTCTACCTTTTTACTTATTCTTTCTTTTAATTTTTATTCTTTCTTTCTTTCCGCCTTTCTTTAAAAATGCTTTTACAATGAAAACATGAAATAGTTATTTATTTTGTCTTACAAAATTATGGCACAAGGCCGAAAAAGGGAGGGGGAACAAAACCTGGGTTGGTCTGCCACTAACTATCTCATACCTAGCTAATCCGACTCACGACCCAGACATACGTTACAATTTTTCTCAGTCACCACAAGAACTTATCCATCAACACTCACACTGCCATGTACCAAAATACCATACAACATCCCGGGGATCTAAAACCACCCCAAATGAACATAAAAATTCCACAATGTACAATAATTACAAAAATATATAAAAATTTGACATGAAATGACATGAGGGGGAGGGGTATGGTAACAATTTCCCCAAATAAAAAAATTTCAACACAAATACAAACTAAAGACATGATGTTAGCTGGACCCAAATCACCCTCAAAACAAAGAGGCCGCTGTATTCTGCCCATAAGACAAAATCAAGAATCTCTCTTTCTACAGGGAGTGGGGAGGAGAAAATAATTTGGATAGGGGAAACTGAAATACTGAACCAGACGAGATTAAACGGGACAAAATAAAACGGAGCTGGGAATCTCGAGCTGGATCATAACAAAAGAGATAGTGTCGGGACCAGTGCCGGGAAACACACTCACTCACATTAACTAGGTATACAAAAAGGGACTTACCTTAACCAAGGGGAGGTTTCCAAAGGAATCCACTCCGATGTGACTACCAGACCTAAAAGAGAAAATCAAGGCTAGCCCCGTTCACGCAAACCAGGCTTGCCACTTTTATCCACCTTTCGCTGAAATCTGTCGACGTCAATCGTTTCCGATCAGTTCTAATCTTCATTTTGAGCTGATGCTCAAAATATCAGATTAAATCCTGATGCGAAAGACGATCACCCCGCAAGACTTCCTCCAGTCGCGTCGTCCATATCACCATTCGAGCCATGGCTAGCAGCGTCAGAAACACCACCCGCTTCATTCCAGAGAACGGGGGCGACACATTGTCACAGGCGTATGCACGATCAATGAGCACAAGCTCACGCGGCGCGATACGAGCAGTCAACTCGCTGACATGATCCCATAACGGGCGAACCCCCAAATAATGATAGAAGGCGCGCGCAGATGTCTCCTTTAAACCAAGGTTGCAACCTTCACAATCTGGCAAATTCGCCAGGCCCATTATGAGACATCCGATTCCGAGCCAATCGCCAAGTCAGAGAAAACTGAGAGTTGCTGAGATAATCCGAACCTGCCGCCCAAGACCAATACGAGCGAAACTCATCTTCCGACATGTCGAGCGATTCGCGTAATGGATCCTTCACGACGCCCGCCACTAATCTCCGATAGAAGACTTTCCTAGGCTGAGAAAGGTCACTAGACCGTGGAATGGCCCGCAAGGCCTTCGCACATTCGAGCAGGAATTTCGATCGCCCCCGAAGGCTTGCGGCAGCGCCCCGAGACCGGGGGAGTGATATTGAGGCTAGGGAACGCGTCCCTCACTACCCCCGTAAGCAATGAATCTTCCAGCAACGGGCGCCTGAGAAAAACCATCCTTGAAGCAAACTTGTGACTCGTCAAGTGCGGCATTTCCAGACCCCCATGACACTGACGTTGGTAACAGACACCTTTGTCGACGAGATGTTTGCGTCCTCTCCAAAGAAAGGAAAATAGCAAACGCTCGATCGCCTCCTCACGCTCATCATGCAGACAGCCAGTAAAGAATCATTTGAAAGAGATAAGTAGAACACACCTCCGCCAAGCCCTTTAAGGACAAATTCCTTCGACGCCAAATTTTAACCACTGCGCCGACCTTTGCCTGTATATCAGACCAATTCTTCTTCAACTGTACGTCCGGCCCAAACCACACTCCAAGAATGCGGACAGGACCGTCCGTTCATTCGAAGGGCCCCGGAAGGGGAGAACCCTTCCAGGCACCTAACCACAAGTCGCGGTTAATCTTGGCCCCTGTTACCTGTTCGTACCGTTCAAGCGCCTTCTATACCGCTCTTATGTCACTCCGGGAGGACACAAAAGTCCTTACGTCATCGGCGTACGCAGAAACCCTGGCTCGAGCACCACCAGGAACAGCGATTCCGCGTAGGACCGGCCTGCACGTCTTGTCCCTTAGCCGGCGAAGGAGGGGCTCCAACGCCAAGACATAAAGTAAAGACGACAGTGGACAACCCTGTCGGACCGACATAGACAGCGCAAAAGCGCCCGACAGCTTTCCGTTCACCTGTACCACAGCCGTGGGGGAGTGATGCAGGAGACTAATCCAGAGGCAGAAGTTGGGTGCGAATCCGGCGGTCTGAAGGACAGCAGCCAGGTAGCCATGGTCAACCCTATCAAATGCCTTGGACTGATCCAAATTGATCAGCGCAGCTTCATCGTCGTCTTTTACACCCTCTAGGATCGTGCCGATCAAGTGCAGGTTGCTCTGAATTGTTCGGCCCTTCACAGCACAAGTCTGATCAGGTCCCAACAGAGACTCGGCAACTAGCTGCAAGCGATTCGTCAAGATCTTGGCCAAAATCTTTAACTCTGTGTCTAATTCCCTCCCAAAATTCTTGCCTTTTCTCAAAAGTGTGACCACACCCCTGGTGAACCGGTTGGGGATAGGCCCATACCGGAACCAGTTGTTGAACACAACAGTCAAGATCTGGACAAAAATGTGCGACAGCCTCAAGTACAATTCATAGGGCAAACCAACCAAACCAGGCGACTTGCCTCTGCCGATCTTCTTCAAAGCCGCGTAGACTTCGTCCTCTGTAATTTCTCCCTCGCAACTAGCCGCATCAGCCGGCAAAAGCCGGGGGAAGTCAGCCAAATAGTTGCGAAACTCCTCTTCACGGAGACCAGGCTCCTTGGTAAACCGTTGTTCGAAATGCCACCGAAACGCCTCACATATATCGTCAGCCGACCGAAGGAGATGCCCCGCCGGGTCGCGCACCTCTCGAATATAGCGATCGCCGCCTCGACGAATGTCTTCCCTGCGCAGATCCGCGCCCAAGTTCACAGCTTCGGAAGACATCTTGCTTAACTTATGTCTAATTACCTGACCCATGTAACGCTCGCTAGTCGAGCGCTCAAGGGCCTCCTTAGCTAAGGCTATCTCTAGGGGATCCCCACCAGCCTCCGCCCGGGAGTAATTAGCTCTAAGTGTCTTCGCCTTGGTAGTCTTAACTAGTTTGAGCCGTTGGCTGTATTGAGTGGCGAAAGACTAATACTATCCTTAAGGTTCTCCCACCACTTATTCCCAATGACTCCCCCAGTTAACGCCCGCTGCACTAAGTTAATTAGCTGGCACCGAAAGTCCCGCCTGTCCAGTAAGGACTGATTGAACTTCCAATAACATGAAATAATATCGCAAGACCTGAGGAAATAAATAAAACTTATACTTAATTCAGTTAAATATATGTTATAGTGGAACATCCTAGAATACCCCATAATGGAATGCTCTAGTCTATAAAGGACAGTGACTAGCAGCGAACGTCAGAAGCATATGGCATTCTTTATTTGATAGTTTATTCCGCTCCTACTCGTTGATTGTTATTCTGTATCTTATTGTTAATTGTACCTTAGTAAAATAAATCCGTTATATCGTATTCCTGTGTCGAGTACCCTTCTTCCACTTATCTTTACACTGGTATTCCTTTCCGGGATATATCATTTTCATTTATAAACGAGTTATTTCGCTACCTTGGTTTCCACTACGAGTGGTTTCTTCTTTTTTTTTTTTGGCCCGGCTATATGGCCGGGAATACCCACTATAAAATGACCATGTGTCACATGTAGCTTTGCGTGGGAAGGCTGGTAAATACCGAAGCAAACATCTTAGAATGACTGCTCTATGACACTGTCAGCTCTCTGCCGTCGGGTAGAGGGCGCTCTCTGCTTCCGAGCAGAGAGCACAAACCCAGTCGTGGCTCCGCCGAAGAGTAGAGTCACGACTCGGTAAAAATAGACAGACAATTTTTGGCCCGGCTATATGGCCGGGAATACCCACTATAAAATGACTATGTGTCACATCTAGCCTTGCTTGGGAAGGCTGGTAAGTACCGAAGCAAACGTCTTAGGCGAAGGCATTCTCTATTTGATAGTTTATTCCACTCCTACTCATTGATTGCTTATCTGTATATTATTGTTAATTGTACCTTATATCATATTCCAGTGTCGAGTACCATTCTTCCACTAATCTTTACACTGATATTCCTTTCCGGGATATATCAATATACTAAACTTATTCCAGATGTAAAAGCAATAATTTTTACAGTAGCAGACTATCGCAAATCCAAACCAAAGCGTAAAGTTTTCCATTCCAATAGAATGACGATTTTTGAAAAAAACATTCTTTCACATGATTTTTGAAAATTACCTTATTTCATATTATTTTATATTTTTTTTCTTGTATTTTTAATTTCACTTATATTCTCTTATATATTTTTCAAATCTTTATTTTCATTTTTCATTCATTTTCTTTTGAAAATTGTTTAATTCGTTTCCTTTCATTTTTCAAACACTTCCTTTTTCTTTTTTTTTTTTACTCATCTTTTGTTGTTTTTATTTTTGCTTTTTTTCTGATTATTTGCTTTGCGTCTTCTTCCTTTTTTTTTCCTTTGGACTTCTTCAATTTGTTTTCCCTATTTTCTATATTAAAAAAAATATTTTTCCTTTTACTTTTCCAAATATTTTCATCCATTTCTTCTGCCTCACTAATTTGACGCCATTCTTTTTTTCCTTCACAGACTTCTTGTCTTTCTTCATTCTGTAGCAGCCACAGATCTATTTCCTTTAGCGAATCAATGCCCCCGACGGGAGATTCGGTCACTCACTGACCAATCAACGGGCGGAGCGCATTGATTCCTCTCTAGAACTATTTTTCCTAATCCTGTTGGTAGAACGGAGGAAAGGCAGAGAGAGCCATGAGCCCGCGGCAGTAATGGACGCCTCTCTCACATCGCTGCCACTGATTCCCCATGGAATGCTTTATCGGAAGACGCTGCTGCTAGCTTCACCATGGACACTTACATACTATCTGCTGCTAGCTTCACCATGGACACTTACATACTACCAATCTTGTACGTTTACTGTATAATAAACCATTCTTTGTTGTTGTTCTAAAAGCAAGTTTCGTCATTCATTTGTGTGCCTAAAAAATATAGTGTTGGGGAAATTAAGCATTTCCCATAACTCCTATAAAATGGTGACCACGAATGGCACCTTAGGATTGCGAAACAAATTTAAAAAAAAAAAATAACAACACGAAACTCGGCCCCCATTTTCGGACAACAGAACAAGCAAAGTTAAAAGGAGAGAGAGATAAAAGATTCTCCCTTTACTCAAATAACATTTTTTTGAACACGTGCCTTCACAACAAAAACCCCAAAAACTTTCCGACGACGAAGTATCTTCTTTTCAGCCCGTACACAAGAAAAACACCAACTCAAGCAAGCATAACAAGCATTACATTTTGTTCAAAGAAAGTTCAAAAGAAAAAAAAAAAAAAAAGAAGAAGAAACTTACTACTCTGCTCTGTTCAACTGACCACGTGGTACACACACAAAAAAAAAAACAAGTGAGTAATACACTTTTACATTTTATTTTTTCGAAAGTTAAAGCTAAAAGAGCGCCTCCTTCCTTAACATTTAACTTTCCCGCCTAAATGGTGATTGGGCGACGCCATCTTTAATTCCAACTTTTGTTTTTAAGACAGGCCTTGAAACTGACAGTTATCTCCCTTACTAAGGAACCTTAAAGCAGCACCTTTCTCTCGTTTAACACGAATATCACTATTTTCTTGTGTCTTTTGAAATGTTTTCCCTTTCGTTTCTTTCTCATTGAGACGTGTTTCTTTGATATATTTTTTGGTGGTCTGTCGTCACGCTATATATTAAAAAGAAGATGGCGACTACTTTACCTGCTTTCGCTGGCGACGTTCGAGTTTGGTTTGCCCAACTCGAGTCATATTTTATAGCGAACAACGTCGTGGAGGAGCGGCAATTGCCTATTTTATTTAGTGCATTTCCCGCGTCATTGACACCAGTTGTCAAAGATTTGATAACTAACACCCCCCCCTTAATGCTACTTATGACAGTCTTAAGCGGGAAGTTCTGCTCCGGACGTCGCTATCAGCGGAAAAGCGGTTCCAAACTTTAGTTAATGACGAGCTGTTGGGAGACCGCATGCCAAGCGAATTGCTCC
The DNA here is from genome assembly GCA_037127315.1 of Ascarosepion bandense. Taxonomy (NCBI): domain Eukaryota; kingdom Metazoa; phylum Mollusca; class Cephalopoda; order Sepiida; family Sepiidae; genus Ascarosepion; species Ascarosepion bandense. Next base: position 6,043,104 of record JBBBDQ010000828.1, read on the forward strand.
GCGGAATGAGAGAGCTGGCAGAAGATGTCCCTGCTGATAGTGCCTTTATAAAGCAACTTTTCTTTTCAAGATTGCCCCCTCAAGTAAAGGCAATTCTGGTACCCATGGAAGATAGGAGCTCAGTAGACGTAATAGCATCCTCTGCAGATAAAGTGATGGAATTCACCAAGGGGCCTATTACCGCGTCCATTCTTCAGCCAAAGGCTGAAGTCTCTACCCTCTCTGCTGCTGGGAACACTAGCGAAGGTGCCACACAAGTGGCGATACTCAAAGCTTTAGTGCAGCTTACCAATGAAGTAAGTAAATTAACCGTACTTAATTCACAACAGCCTAGACGTCGACATAAAAGTCGTTCGCCATCCCCACACCACCGCCGCCATTCAAGCAAGCCAGGACTATGCTATTATCACAGTTGTTTTGGCGCTAAGGCTCGGAGGTGCAAAATGCCCTGCTCCTTTTCAAACCGGGGAAACTTAAATCTGGAGAGCTGAGCACGGCACACTCTCCACAAGATTTATGTAACAACCGTGCCTATTTTATCACTGACTCGAGGTCCCAAGCACGTTGTTTGGTTGACACAGGAGCAGCTTGCAGTATCTGGCCACTGAAACTCCTCACTGAGAAGCCGCCACTGTCGCCCATCACACTGCAAGCGGTAAATCACTCCCCTATTCCCACGTACGGTCAAATTTCTCGTTCTCTGGACTTGGAATTACGGAGAGACTTTACATGAATTTTTACTGTAGCTGATTTACCATACCCCATTCTAGGCTCGGACTTTCTGCACCACTTCAACCTTTTAGTGGATATGCGCAAGCGACGACTTATTGACGGCAATACGGAACTTTCCGTCATGAGTTTTAAGGCAAATATCTCACCTATCAGCCCGGTATTTTTCATTGCCGCCGCTGACGACCCATACCAAACATTACTACGCTCTTACCCAGAGTTAACTAACTTAAATTTCTTTGTGAGCAAATCAACTCACTCTACAAAACACCACATCGAGACCACAGGCGCTCCGGTGTTCTCACGCCCTCTCCGCCTCCCTGCTGATAAACTAAAGGCGGCGAAGGCAGAATTTAACCATATGCTGCAGCTGGGAATTATACGCCCCTCGTCCAGTCCATGGGCTTCCCCTTTGCATATGGTTCCAAAGCGTTCTGGAGATTGGCGTCCGACTGGGGACTATCGACGACTAAATGCCATTACGGTACCTGATCGTTACCCAATCCCACATATACAAGACTTCGCTTCATCCCTGCATGGTTGTAAGACCTTCTCCAAACTAGACCTCGTTAAGGCTTACCATCAGATACCAGTGAACCCAGACAACATACCCAAAACTGCAGTAACTACTCCATTTGGAGCGTTTGAATTTTTAACTATGCCTTTTGGTTTGCGAAACGCGGCTAGTACCTTCCAACGCTTCATGGACGAAGTAGTGCGTGATTTGGACTTCGTCTATAATTATATAGATGTCATCCTCGTAGCAAGTGCCTCACCTGAGGAACATGTTACTCACCTCCGCCTACTGTTCGAACGGTTTCAAAAGTACCAGGTGAGGATTAACCCTGGTAAATGTGTTTTCGGTGCTTCGTCGCTAACTTTCTTGGGACACATTATAAGCCCCGAAGGGATATCTCCCTTACCTGAAAAAGTGAAGGCTCTACAAGACCTTCAACCACCCACTTCACTTCGCCAACTGAGACACTTTCTCGGTCTGCTTAACTATTACAGACGTTTCATCCCACACTGTGCGGACCTCCTGTCTCCTCTGTCTGACATGTTACGTAACAGGAAAAAGAAAAATGAGCAGATTTCGTTGAATGACATACAGCTAAAAGCCTTTAACGAAGTGAAGAAGAAATTAGCGACAACATCGCTACTTGCACATCCTGTACCCGACTCCCAGTTTTCATTGGTCGTTGATGCATCGGGCACAGCTGTAGGTGCAGTTTTGCAACAGCAATACCAACAACAGCTACAACCTCTCGCTTATTTTTCGAGACAGCTGAAACCGGCAGAACAACGTTACAGCACGTTTGGCCGTGAACTCCTGGCAATGTACCTCGCAGTGAAACACTTTCAGCATTCACTAGAAGGCCGACAATTTGTGATCTACACCGATCACCGTCCGCTTACTTTCGCTCTGCGCTCAAAGCCGGACAGATATTCTCCTCGCGAAACTCGCCACTTGGATTTTGTTTCGCAATTTACAAACGATATCCGACATATCTCTGGTGAACAGAATGCTGCAGCAGACGCCTTGTCTCGCCTTCCCATTAACTCACTGTTCTCACCTTCAGACATCGACTTACGACGGATGGCCTTTGACCAACCACGCCTGGACACCTTTGATGTATTGTCACCTGAATTTGCAACTTGCAAGTTCGCATACTTACCAGTGCCTACTGCAGATACGCAGATCATCTGTGACACCTCAACAGACGCACCTCGACCTTTTGTTCCGATGACACATCGTAGGATTGTTTTTGACACACTACACCAAGTGGCACACCCCGGACCCAAAGCCACAGTGAAGCTGATTGCAGCTAGATTTTTCTGGCCAAACATGAGGCGCGATATCACTGCCAGGACACGTTCTTGCGTATCCTGCCAAAAATCAAAGGTGCACAAACATATCCGTGCACCCCTCGGAACATTCAGCACCCCAGACGCTCGGTTCAGCCATGTCTATATTGATCTGGTTGGACCATGGCCGGTCAGTCAGGGATTTACTTACCTCTTGACCTGTATAGATCGCTTTACACGGTGGCCCGAAGCTATTCCCCTAAAGGACATTTCAGCTGAATCCGTAGAGCAAGCCATTATATCAGGCTGGATAACGCGTTACGGAGTTCCTACAACAATTACCACTGACCGTGGCAGACAATTTGAATCCCACCTATTCCAGGAACTTTCCAGAATTTTAGGGATCAATCGAATTCGAACTACGAGCTATCACCCTGCTTCTAACGGGATGATAGAACGCTTTCATCGCCAATTAAAGGCCGCATTACGTGCCTATCCTGACCAACAGCGATGGAGCGAATATGTACCTGTTGTCCTTCTTGGCTGTCGTGCAGCTATCAAAGAGGACCTAGGATACTCTCCAGCAGAACTTGTCTATGGAGTACCTCTATGATTACCAGGTCAGATGTTGAACCCTATAGATTTAACAGGAACAGATCCTGCCTTGTATATAAACAGACTGCAATCTTATTTTGGTAATCTCCCACCAATGCACCCTAGGGAACAGACCAGCAAATCATCAGTCCCAAAAGATATTTCTTCATGGACTCACGTTTTTCTAAGAAGGGACGCTGTCAAAGCCCCTCTCACTCCACCTTACACTGGCCCTTACCGCGTGCTTTCATGCACTGACAAACTTCTCACTCTTGACATTAGTGGCAAAAAAGAAACTGTATCTATTGACAGGGTGAAAAGAGCCTTTCTTAACACAAACACACAAGAGCCACATATTCCCCCTACTTACATACATGAACATATCTTTACACCCGTGGAAAAAAATACGATGCCAACAGACAACTATGTCACCACCACACGCAGTGGTCGACGAGTACATTGGCCCAAAAAGCTCTGTAAAACTGTTTATATATAAATTGTACCCTTCTTTGTTTTATGGCCGCTATCTTTTTCTCTGTCGGCTTTCCGCCTAAGCAGGGGGTGATGTAGCAGCCACAGATCTATTTCCTTTAGCGAATCAATGCCCCCGACGGGAGATTCGGTCACTCACTGACCAATCAACGGGCGGAGCGCATTGATTCCTCTCTAGAACTATTTTTCCTAATCCTGTTGGTAGAACGGAGGAAAGGCAGAGAGAGCCATGAGCCCGCGGCAGTAACGGACGCCTCTCTCACATCGCTGCCACTGATTCCCCATGGAATGCTTAATCGGAAGACGCTGCTGCTAGCTTCACCATGGACACTTACATACTATCTGCTGCTAGCTTCACCATGGACACTTACATACTACCAATCTTGTACGTTTACTGTATAATAAACCATTCTTTGTTGTTGTTCTAAAAGCAAGTTTCGTCATTCATTTGTGTGCCTAAAAATATAGTGTTGGGGAAATTAAGCATTTCCCATAACTCCTATAATTCTTTTCTTTTGCTACCCAATCGTTTTCTTTCTTTTATCCTTCTGCCTTCCTTCATCAGTCGTCTTTCCTTTTATAAACTTTATTCTTTCTCCCTTATTGATTACTTGTTCCTTATTTTCGTTATCTTTTTCTCTTTCCCTGCTCACTTCATAACCTTCCTTCATCATTCATAATCTAACGCTAATGTTTTTTTTTTCTGAAAGGAAAAACAATTTCTGATTTCAACAATCGTTAACAATTCGTATAACAAATAATAATGCAGTTTTGCGATTCCTTTTTTCCATTCTTTCTGGCACATAATACTTTTTGTTTTTGTTGAATTTCAGGCCCTGATAGTGTTTCTTTTTCTTTCTTTCTTTTTTTTTGTAGAAGCGACGGCCGCATCGCAAACAGACATTCGATACTTCCGTTATTCTTTTCAAAACACACGGTAAACAAAAAAGTATGCAAATGAGTAACTTGGACTCATGTAAAGCTATTCAGCTTTCAACAGCCACCGTTGTGCTATAAATCATTAGAAATAATTTGTCGTCACCACGATTGCTTCTTGTAACGGTAATATACTTTATTGATGCGCTGTTACCAATTGATGCTTCGTCTATATTTGCTATTGAGAGATAATTTGAAAACACAGGGCCTTTTGTAAAGATATTCTACCTGAAAAATTTTACATTATACATAATCAATGTTGCGACCTGATTCAATACAAACCCTTGTACACACACACGCATATATATATACATGTCCACATATAGTGAGAATGGTACTTAATCATCATCATCATCATCATCATCATCATCAACAACAACAACTACAACAACAAAACCATATATTATTATTATTATTATTATTATTATTATTATTAAGTGGTTTGTTGTGTTGCTTCGTTTTGGTATAATTAGAAGATAACACAAACTTGAATTAATGATGTTTACTTTTGGTATAAAACTTGAGGTTTTTACAGCAAGTTACAACCTTTAAATTTTGTGTGGATACAGGAGCAGACTAGCTAAATTCTCTTCACTGTGGGATGCTAGTAGTAAACGAGCCTATCCCTTCTGGACTCTAGTGGTCAACTGACTAGCGTCTTCCCTTTTTCAAATCTCCTACACAAAACTACCGTTTTTCACTCCTACTTCTTACTCCTACTCTTACTCCTACTCCTACCAAAAGAAACGGTTCCTTATTTTGCCGCCCAATTTTGAATTCTTGGCGTCAGTGTGTCTATCTTTTTCGATTTTAGAACACTCGCTATTTTATAAACCATAACAGGTTAATACTAACGGAAGTAGATTCTATAGTTAGATATTTACTTTTAAAAAGTGTTCAATACAAAAGTAGAGCATAGATATATAGTTATTATTATTATTTTTCATTATAATTCTTTTTCTGCTATGGTCGCACTACCTAACAAGTCTGCAAGAAGACCTAAGGTCGTTGTGTGCTGTTATGGCTCCATTTCATGTTTTTTTTTATATCTCCCTAACATCCCTAGCGTTACATAGACAAAGTTCTACTTAGTGTGTGGGCTATACTTAACAAGACAAAATTTTGTATATCTCTTAAGCTGGGGTTTTCAAGGATTCTTTCAATGTGTTGTTTTGTTCCATTTTGTTATCATTACAAGTGCACCCACTATCACTGGTACGATACTTGTTTTCAATTTCCACATTTTTTCTATTTCAATTTCCAGGTCTTTCTATTTTGACAGTTTTTCGAATTACACTCCGCTGGACAATATCAATTAATAGGCAAGTCTTTTATTTTTGGTTTTTAACAATAACGTCCGGCCTATTTGCTTCAATTTTTCTGCTTGTGTCGAGGATGTAATCCCATAGAATGGTGACATCTTCTATTTCTGTAACCGGTGCTGGGTGATATTCATACCAGTGTTTGCACATTGTCCAGTGTAAGTATTGTCCCGCTCTATTGTGACGATTTTTATATTCGTTTGGGGCAAGTACAGAACATCCTGAGATTAGATGGTCTATTGTTTCTTGGTATTTATCACAGAGCCTGCATTTTGGATCCACATTATTATGTATAATATTTGCCAGAAAGTTTCTAGTGAAAAGAATTTGGCCTTGCTCTGCAAGAATAAAGCCTTCAGTTTCAGATTTTAATCCAGATGCACGTGACCATCGATGAGTATTAACTATCAACATTGGGTTTATTAGCACGTCTGGATATTTGCCATGCAGAGGTTTGTCTTGCCAGCAATGTTTCATCTGTCCAAGAGCTTTATCCTGTGCTTTCGTTTTCATATTTCTGCCGCAATAGTTGATACTTGGCCTCTGTTTTGCTTTTCTACAGAATATACTAAATGTAAATCTTGTTTGTATTTACTGCATTCTTTCATTATTGAATATTTTTTCTTTCTGGTTTCATGCTGTTTGACTAATTGTATCATCCAGTTCTTTGACGTAGACTTCTATAGTACTCTTTACGCACTGTTTCTTTCATTTTTGATTGTGAATTCTTTCACTCATTTACACTTAGGTATTTGTAAGCTTCTTCTTGCTCTAAATCTTTTATTGTTACAGTAGGGTCTAAGCTTATTTTCTTTTGAGCTATTTTATAACCACATTCTGTCTTGTTAAGTTGACTGGTTAATGCTATTAATGATATGCAAAATAGTATGGGAGACAAAGAGTCACCTTGAAATATAACTCTTTTGATGTTTATTTCACCAGACTTATAGGTTCCATTTATATGATTGAGGTAAAGGGTTGTTTTCCATGTCGACATGTATTGTTTGATGAAATTGATGATGGCGGGTGATATCTTGTATATGTTTAAAGTCTTATATTATTATTATTATTATTATTATTATTATAAGTGTTGCCAAAGAAGATTAGATATGTCAAAAGTTTAAACCGGAAAGGAATAAGACTGTAGCATAGAATATAACAAGCGAAGAGTTGTAAAAAAATATAAAACAAATAATAAAATATAAAGGATGAGAACAATATAAAAAATAAAAAAGATTCCTTAAAAGTTCTTGTTGATATAAAAAGCCCAAATAGACGAGAAAGAACATAAGTGAAGTTTTAGAAATATAAGTATTAGATAAAAATACAAAAAAAAAAAAAAAAAAAGACAGTGGAGAAAAAATACGTTTAATAAGTTGATTTTTAAGGTATATAATTAAAAAAAGGTGGAAATTTTATAGATAAGAGTAAATAGTAAATATAGTAAATATATTGAGATAATTTTAGATATATTTAAGTGTATAGAAAATTCTACAATAGCAAAAATTAGTGATTTCATTACGATGGTTTTAAGTTAGTTTTTGGAAATGTAATTATATGGATTTTTTCTTATAAGTAAAGAAAACATTTCATGTAATGATTTACATGTTCTAGCTTTTGTTAACATTTTCCATTTAACTGTAAGAGTTCTATTTGCATCTTTAAATTGCTAGTGGTATTTGGAGAGAAAGAGGTAGAATTACAATAAGACTTATTATTGAAAGATAGGTTATGCTGATAAAATCGTGTTTTAAAACTATTCTTAGTACAAACAATATATTGTTTGGTAAAATGATGTTATAAATACAGGCACCAAATCAGTTTACGAATAATGTGCGAGCTGGAATTGTAGGTGACAGTCTGGTAGGTTCATATATTCTCCCAGCTCGTTTTACAGGACCTGGTTACAGGGATTTTTATTTCGATAACATCATTTATTTCGATAACACTGTAGCACCATTATTAAATAATGGTGCTACAGCACATTTTAGTCAGATTGTTTCCGATGGACTGGCTGACATCTACAGGGAAATATGAATAAGTAACGGAAACCAGCTCGCAGACTTATTTTACGTGGCCTCACAGTTAAGATTCCAAAGAATTGAGGTCAAAGGAACTTGCAGTTCCTTTGACCTCAATTCTTTGGAATCTTAACTGTGAGGCCACGTAAAATAATTGCTTTATACAGTAGACATAAATAATGTAGGCACACCTTATCAGCGTGTCATGAGGGCCAACGAAAGCACCAGACACCGTGTGAGAGAATTTGAAAGAGTCCGCTAGTCAATGATCCGACGGCTGCATACGTGTTTAAAAGCAAGCAGAGGCCATTTTGAACATTTATTGTTAAAAGGTACCGCGATGGTCTTTTAGGCATATTCTATAAGGACATTTTGAGTTGTTTTGGTGACAGGAACCCACCTCAAAGTTTGTAAAAGTATTTTTAATTCAACCTGTACATGGGTTGTGTAAGAAACGCTAGTCAGATTTCAAACAAATTTGAAATTTGTTCTATGCTAAAAGTCTTTATCAAAAGACTACATAATATATATATATATATATATAGTCATCCACAGACAGATCTGTTTCGTTGTATCACAGCTCATCTGTACGGTTAGACTCCGATTGCTTGAAATCCAGGATTGAAACCCGACCGAATTGGCGTCAGTCGGCGATTCTGCTTTTGGGCTATGGGCGCTCGGTAGAAGAAAGCAGACTTTTTAGCTTGTATATAACTATGACTGGAAAAATTAATTACAAAGTGGAAAATTACTTTTGTGTGACCGGTTTCATCTTTTCGTCGGACTATGGTGGATATCGGCTCGGAACGAGAACTGGGAGAGCCGAGTTCGAATTCCTGTTGAACTCGTTGCATTGACTTACGCGCGAATACTCTTTAGAATGGTATTAATCCGTTGTTTCTCCCTCCAGACATGGGTTAAATAACAGGACAAATTGGATTCTATAGCATTGGTTGACAACCAGTCTATCGCAGAAAGTAATGTCAATCAGCTGCGTGAAAATCCTTTTCCCATTCGGTCAAGTCTCTTTCGAGACATGATCGCCCTAGCGTGTATCATGTATGGCACTTAACTGACTGACTGAATGTGATTTTTACATCGATGTAATTACATATTTTTTTTAATCGTATCACCCTGAGCAAGGCGGTAATGCCACTGATGTGCAGGGGGCTACATAAGTGTAAAAAAGATTAATTAGAAGAGAGTGAAGAGCAAGACAAACCAGTTAGAAAGGTGCAATAGAAAGATGAGAATGCAGGTGTGATGACAGTTTCAAAGGTGGAGAGAAAGGAAAGGATAATACGGGGTGGGGAAAGAACTAGAGTCAAGTGGTTAATAGATGAGTATTGACCTTGCATTTAAATTCCTGGAGGTTGTAGCCATCAGGAAAGCAAGAATATGGGAGCGAGTTCCACAGGCAGGAAGTGCGAGAGAGGAAGCTGCAGGAGTAGACTTGTCGTCTGCATTTGGCTAACCTAACTGTGAATGGGTGGGACCCAATTGCCAATGAGCACGAAGGGAGAGGGCGCTGAAATTTTAAACTTTTAAATTTAATTTTTTAAAAAAATATGTGTGTCTATAATATAGCCAGTTTATTATATTAATACTTTACCACTTCTATAATAAAGTATACAATTCTATAATAAAGTATACAATTCTATAATAAAGTATACAAAAGTTTTGTTAGAAAAGATCTGCCAAGAAAGGTGAAATGTTGCAAGAAACTGGATTTGAATTTACTGTTGATGATCTAACGATTAAAGCCTTTTCTATAGACTTTATTGCTTTCTCTTTTAATTAAAGTAGCATTTTTCAAATCTAAATTAAAGTCAAACTCATTAGGGCGAGCAACTAATGCGTTGAATACGTTGTTTTGTAAAAGGTCCCTTTTTTATTCATACAAAATATTGCTCATGGTTACAGTACAGCGTATTCATGAGTTTCGGCGAAAAGCCCTGAAATTTGTATTCAAGGATGAAACAGACTGTTGACTGCAGTGTCCACTTTATATATACACACGCTTTATCACTGATATTGAGAACTTTACTCACAAATATAGACTAGATTAAAACTATATTTTAACCACGCACACGTACGCGCTAACACACACACACACACACACACACACACACACACACACACAGAAATATACATGTTGTATCCTTTTTATGGCGAAACACACCTATTCTCTAGTGAATAGACTCTCCCATCTAATTTAAGTAGGAGTAGTAAGAGAAACGAGGGTCAGTCGATGGTGGACGATAGTAGTCGACAGTTAGTCGAATACGAAGGTAGTCAGCGACCTGGCAAGATTACAATGCGTAATACATATTATATCAAGTTCCTAACGTTTTGTACATCGAACCTATTAGGACCGACTTTAGCACAAATACTAGCCTCCACGGCGAAAATAACTCCACAACAATCCTTTAAAGAGGTTACAAACAGACAAGGTGATACTCGAGTGAAAGAACAGAAACACGCGCGTAGAGAAAAGAAGAGAGGTTTATTGTAAAGAGAATACACTATGGCAAAACAGGGAATCAAGTGACAGGGTAATCATTGCCGAAGCAAGTCACAGGCATGTCCTGTGCTCACTGCATATGTCTACTAATATAATCAGTTCACATGGGTGATAGGGAGTGTGGGACATTCCATTATAACACCTCTTCCTGAGATAATTTTCCCATGAGATTTTGCTGAATACATTTTCTTTTTAGGGTCAGGGAATAATTGTTTGATTTTTTCTTCTTCTTAGTACTTTTACGTCTCACCAATTGTTGTGCTAGTAAAATCTAAGGTATTAGCGATTTTCGGAAAGCTGACACTCCCGGCACTGGTGTGGCTGAAGATACTTTCATCGGTACTTGTAGAGCTATGGAATCTGGTATTTCGAATGAGTCATATATTACCTTCATTGGTAAGTCTTCACTCGGCGGGACAGCTTTTGTATGTCTTGTCCTCGGCGGGACAGCTTTTGTATGTCTTGTCCTTAACTGATTTAAATGTCTCTTACATTCAAATCTTCTTCCTTTGAACATGGATATCACTCTGACAAGTATTTTGGAGATAATTTTGTCTTCCCAAAAGATTTTTCCACCTTTATAATTTCTGAAAAAAAAAAAGTTGTATCCTAGTTTGTAAAATTTGGTCGCAAACTTTTTTTCTACCACTCTTCTCGTTGCACTAGACAGCAGCCTGTCAAACAGTGACCGATTTTTTCTCGCGAATGTTCGGATTGGAAATAATTCTGTAAACCGCTAAAAACTTTTGTATTCTTTCATCAGTGCCCATGCCTTGATTCTTTCTTAAAGCTCTTTTAAAAGTGTCTACCAATCTTTCTACTTGCTCATTTGATCTCGGGTGGTAAACAGAGGTCGTAATGTGGTATACGAACAACGATTCACTTAAATAAACTGTCTCGTTGGATGTCTACACTTGAATATATCCGGCCACTTGTAGAAACTATCCGGTAGTAGTAATCATTTAGTGGTCCAGCGTAGTCGATGTGTAACCTCATCCACAGGACATCTGTTTTGGGCCATGGCTGTATTTTCATTGGTGGTGCTTTTGCCGCAAGTTGACAACCTCTACAGTCTTTTACAACTTTTTCGATCTCCTGGTCCATCCTAGACCAATATGTATAACTACGCATTAATGATTTCATTCTTGACATGTCCAAATGGCCAATATGAAATTCCTTCAAGATTTTCTTTTGCAGTGTATATGGTATTACCACTCTATCTGCATATAAAAGAACTTGCTCGCAGATTGACAAAGGTGATATTTTAGATCCTTTTTTAAGTTTTACTTTCAGACCTACCTGTTTCTTCATTTTTTTAACGAATTCATCCTTTTCAGCTACTTTTTAACTTCTTTTAGAGTCACGGGTAACTCCCGAATTGTATAGTAACTGATAATTCTTTTTCATCCTTTGAAGCACCTATTACAGTGTCTTCTAATGGTTCTGCAAATTTTGGAATCAACCTAGACAAACCGTCGGCGTGTCCTAGTTTTTTCGAGGAAGGGTAGGTATTTCATCTTAAAGTCGTAGTTCAACAAGATTATTTCCCAATTATTATTTCTGAAACCTGTTAACAGTGTGCGTGGGTATACCCTCTCTTGATCCCAAAATTGTTAACAACGGTCTATGATCCGTCTGTAGTGCAATATTTTTTTATGGATGAACCTGTGAATTATGGCCAGGCTTTCTTTCTCAATCTGGATATAACTTCTTTCTGCAGGAAGCAGGGTTCTGGAAACATGGGCCATGGGCTTTGTAGTCCCATCTTCAAACTTATGCAGAATTATAGCTCTGATCCCATAGTTGCTAGCGGAAGATGCTACAATTATTTTTTTTAGGGTCAAAATGCGTCAGTGATAAATCTGATAAGAGATAGCTTTTTATTTTCTGGAAAACATCTTCGCATTTTTTAGATCAAATCCGTTTTGCATCCTTTTTCAATAAGTCCTTCAGTGGGGCTCTAAGATCATACATTTTGGGAATATAGATACTGCAATAGTTGCCCAAGCCTAAAAACGCCTGAAGATTAGTTATGTTTGGTGCTGGCATATTTTTAATAGTTTTGGCCCTTTCCGGGTTTGGTCTTCTTCAGTTCTCGTCGATCATTTGCCCCAAATATTTTATCTGCTTCATGAAGAACTCGCATTTATCTGAACTTAGCTTGAAGCCATATTCATCAATCTTTTGAAACACTGACTTGATATGTTTTTGTGCTATTCGTTGTTTACTCTCTTTAGCAGGATGTCGTCCAGGCAAAGGTACGCTATAGCAAATTCTAGTCCCGCTAACATGGTGTCTATTATTTGTTAAAATAAACTGGGAGCCACCTTTAACCCAAGCAGGAGACGATTTAGTTTGTAGAGTCCCTTGTATGTAGTAATTGCTAATAACTTTGAGCACTATTCATACACTTTCCCTTGTAGATATGCGTCAGCAAGAACTTTGCCACAATTTGCTTAGAAAAAAATATCCTTCTGTGAAGGTAATGGGTATATGCCGTATTTCAGACACTCATTTAATCCGGTTGAAAAATCTGCACAAACTCAGATCTTTTTGTTTTTTTCCCTTACATACATTATAGGCGCAGCTTAATGTGAGTAGTCAGCTTTAGAAATTACAACCATTTTTTTCTAACCGTTCAAGGACTAGATTTACGGAATCTAAAGCTGACAATGGTCTATTCCTTTTTGGTTTGAATACTGGTCTTATGTTTTCTTTAAGTTTGAACTTGACCCCTGTTTTCGTGCATTGTCCGAGACCTTCAGAAAAAGCATGGAAAGTTGTTTTTCAAAACAGAAATAAATTTTCCAGTTTCTTCAAATTTTATCTATACAGACACGTCCACCCTGTTGCAAAATAAATTTACATGTAATTCTCATAAATTTACATGTAATTCTCATAAATCGTAAAGCACAATCTAATACGTACCAAATAAATTCGTCGTACCTTGAAGAACATAGACTTTTGATTTAAAAGTCCTCTCACTAAATGATAAGTTGCAGCGAAATTCGCCACAGAAGTATGCTTTTTCCCGGACACTCCTCTAGCTATATTTTGGCACTCGTCAATGATGGACAACCTATTTTCTTCCATGTTTGTTAATTTACAATAGAAATATCGCTTCCAGTATCCAACAATATTTTCAACGTATGGCCATTTATTTTCGTATTTACGTATTTTTTCTTTTTTCACCCTTTTCAGTTTCGTTCTCGAATAAAACAACATTTACCTTTGATTTAAATTTTTACTTCTTTCTTTTCTGTTTATAGCAACAGCGGGAGCTTTTGTTACTGACACATCTATACTCGAAGCAAATCTTATTCTGAAAAAACAAATATAAAAAAGCAGTCTTTTTTAAATGCGACCCCCACAGATGTTTTCGGCTTATATTTTCCAAATTTCGGTTGTTTTATCGCTTGGACTCGCGAAATGTTTTTTTTCTTCGATCTTTTTATTGTCACTTTTTACATTTATCTGCCTCCGTCATTCCTCACCTTTTGTAGCGTAATCTGATGTCTTTGTCTTTCGCCGCGGTCTGTCCTTAGACGAAGATTAACATTTAAGCATGCCGACGGAAAGGTCGCCTAATTTGAACAATTCACATTGTGAATTTACTTTGCCTGCATAGGTCACAAAACCTTCATTCTTTTGTTTTACAATGTTTAAACACATATCGAGTATGAAACAAACTCTTTCGTCTAACATTCCTGACAAAATCTTTATTGTCTTCTCGAAAGAGATTTTCTTTGGCTTTTTAGGTAAAATTAGGTTCGTGTATTTAGTGATCTCCTCTGTACCTAATTTTTGAACTAACAACATAATTTTATCCTCCTTAGACCATTGTTTGCACCCTTTCGAAAAAAATCATTTCGTACCTACGAAAATCGGCAGGGAAAGTTACTCCATTGTCTGGATCATACTTGAATTCTGATAACAAGTTCAATATTCCTTCAGGGGAAATAATCTGCAGCCTCTTTTTTCTGTTGTTTTAGAAATTACGGTTTCACAATAGCTTAGTGTCTTCCGGTTGTTATTTTCATAACTGCATCAGTTTATGTTGAAAATTTTTTGTGATTGCTCAAATTTTTCTTCTTGTTGTAACAAGCGTTCCTGTAATTGTTGTCGCTGCTGTTGTTGTAACTGCAACCCAGCGTGTAATACTTTAGTCAATTCAGCCAGTTGTTTCATTTTTGTTGAGTAATTTCACTGAGTATTTTCAACGTAAGTTGATCAAATCAGTAATTACTATTGTTGTACATTTTACAAACAGTGCAATTGGGTCTTTCTCGCTCTGAGTTGGAATCTCATCCTCGTCGCCACAGTTGTATCCTTTAAAGAGGTTACAAACAGACAAGGTGATACACCAGTGAAAGTACAGAAACACGTGCGTAGAGGAAAGATGAGAGATTTATTGTAAAGAGAATACATTACGGCAAGACAGGGAATCTGGAGGCAGGTTAGTAATTGCCGAAGTAAGTCACAGGCATCTCCTGTGCTCACTATATATGGCTACTGATATAGTCAGTTCACATAGGTGATAGGGAGCGTGGGCCAGTCCATTAAAACAATATATATATATATATATATATATATATATATATATATATATATATATATATATATATTATAATAAAGGTACAGAACTCGTAGTTTTTTTTTACCTGCTGTTCATGCATTTACTTTTATAAGTAAAGACAACGTAGAGCATTATATCTCAGACCTTCTCCTAACCCAAAGCGGCATCTCTAGAACCACAAACGGACGACAAGATCATTCTAAACTTCCACCCCACATTTACTAACTCGTTCTCATTAACAGCGACGTCACTCCCATCACACTTAGATAGCAGTAAAATAAACAAAAAATGTCCACCCTCCCTTAAAAAACTCCATAAATCCCAATATAAGAACCACCCAGACAAAATAAATAAGGTACCTGTCTTAAACTAAGCTACCTCTCCTAACCCAAAGCTATATCTCTAAGGCCGACTAAATCATAATAAGCTCCCACCCCACATTTACCTAAACATCATATCACCATAAATAAACCGTTTTCACCATTTCATTTTCATTTCAACGTATCACCCGATGAGAAGCGCACATAGCAGCTTCGAAACGCGTTGTGTAGTGATACTATGAATTTATAAACCATTGTTACAACCATTACAATACTATATATATAGATATATATATACATTAATTTTGTACCAAGTTAGGTGATAAAGCCACTAACGTGCAAGTGGTTACTAAGAGTGAAATTATATGGGAAAATCGTTATTAAAGAGACAGGACAATAAAAGAACAGGATTCAAGA
The DNA here is from genome assembly GCA_037127315.1 of Ascarosepion bandense. Classification (NCBI taxonomy): domain Eukaryota; kingdom Metazoa; phylum Mollusca; class Cephalopoda; order Sepiida; family Sepiidae; genus Ascarosepion; species Ascarosepion bandense. The sequence goes on from JBBBDQ010000828.1 coordinate 6,058,841, forward strand.
ATGTAGAAAATGACAAGTGACATTGCTTCTAAATATTTGAAGATCGTAGTTGACAGAAAAGAGCAAGAAGGTAGAAGAGTGTCGACAAGCGAAAAGTGCGAGAAAAGAAACGTCGGTACATTTAGCAATTTAAAAAAAGTGATGTGACTCAATCGCCAAAATAGTACAGCGTTTAAATTCATGAGATCGAGATACTAAAGTAAAGAGCACGTCAGAATAATTGCCGTGGAAATATTTATAGGAAAAAATACAAGAAAGCTACGTTACATCAGATGGAAGTTAACTGAAACCGAGATGCCAGATCAGAACCGATAATATTGCATATTCTTCATATGATTTGTCAAGAATCTAGAGATATATAACCGGGACAGATGTGGAAAAAATATGCAATTTACGGACGAATGGCAGATTTATAAATCTGCAGAGCAGGCTCAGATGAAAAAAAAAATCTCGGACGATACAGTGAACCGATATATTTACAAAACATCATTGGTATGCCACGATAGTTAGCAGAAAAAGAGTGGATGAGTGAGCCCACTAGAAAATTCACAACTCGGGCAATGAAACTGATAAAATGTAACCGCAATTTCTACTCTAACAGCTTTTTTTTCACGCACTTCCCACCTGTGGAATTCCCTTCCATATACTTGCTTACCCGACAGCTACAATCTCCAGGAATTTAAATGTAAGGTCAATAGACATCTCCTATCATACTAACTCGCATCCATTCTCACAAGCTCTTTTTTCATCTACTCCACCCCCACCCTCGGTATCCTCATCCGTCTATTACCCTCCTCCTAAAATTTCCTATAAGTAACCCCTCTTTCTCATCACTTTCCCCTACGTAACTCCCTGCGCAACAGTGGCAGTAGAATGCCTTGCTTGGAGTGAGATGATTAAAAAAAAATAGTAAATATAACTTTTGTTTGGCAAGTGTTTATTAAAATTGCAATTTTATTTTCAGGTGGTTGTTTCCATAAAAAAAAATATTTTTCGTAGATTCCAGAAAATGGAAGATTAAGAATATCTATCTATCTATCTATCTATCTATCTATCTATCTATCTATCTATCTATTACAGTATTTTTATGATCTATCTATCTATCTATCTATCTATCTATCTATCTATCTATCTATCTATCTATCTATCTATCACAGTATTTCTATGATCTATCTATCTATCTATCTATCTATCTATCTATCTATTTGCAATAAATAGATAGATAGATATGAAAATGCTTACATGATAGATAGATAGATAGATAGATAGATAGATAGATAGATAGATAGATCATAAACTGACTGTGGTAGATAGACAATGAATAGGATGAGATAATTAAATAAATAGATCGCTATAGACGGGTTCTGATAGTGTTGTGGATCTTCGTTGCCAATTTGTTGTGAACTTGTGGCGAAACTTTGTTGCAAAGTTGTTGTGACCGGAAGTACTGGAAGTAAGACACGGAACAAGAAGTTAGGTTCAAAACTGTATTAGTATAACAAGAAACAAGATATTCAAAGGAAGTGTTAATAATAAATAACTAGAAATAAGTCCGAAGTTATTATTACGCTGCTTATTGCCTGGCTAGTAGCTGTTGTCAACTGCTGTTACCTGCCTTTGTTAACTGCTCTCGTTAACTCTCCAAAAGTCAAGCATGTAATCATATATAATAAGAGGAAGAGTCCATTCCTCGTAGGAGAACACCATAACAGATAGATAAATAGATATTCATTTGTTTGTTAGCCTCGTAAAGACTAATGTCATTTTTTTAGACTCTGATCTATAGACCCCAGTGTATACACCCCACTCTAATCTTTGTCAGTTTTTTTTTAATTGATGACACAGATTATAATTGAATTATAAATTCATTTCATAACCATATTATTTATAATTAAAATAACAAATCTTGAAATTTTATAAAGTTTTAGGGTTCCTTTTCCTTATAAAAACAACTTCGCGTCTTTCCTGTTTTACAACTAAATACAATTTATCACCGAACGAATCCTCTACGTTGATACATCACAATAAATCCTCGATTGTCTTATGTGTAGCACTGATTCATTGAATAAAATTTACTTTAAATTCCCTGGATAAAATTTACTTTCACACAATTATTTTTTCTATTAAATTTACAATCTTCAACGTCAACATCGGTTAGAAGTCTGCAAATCATACTTCAGCCTGGGCTCTAAAAAGTTTCCTTTTTATTGATGTGTAAGACAAGTCAATATCATTGAACAGCCAACAAATAAAGTCACTTTGTCTATAAATGATCTAAACACATTATATGAGATTAATTCAACAGTTATTTTCTTCCCTTAAATGTGAATGTTTGTAATACGGTCATAAAACTAAGTAGATTGTAAGAGACCGGAAATTATGCAAGTTGTAAAACTTTGGCGCTATTAAATACGTTGATCGAAACATACCTGCTATAGAGAATCAAATATATTGAATTCAGCTGAGTAGTAATTCGACCAAATGTGTCACATGAATGATATACTTCAGATCGAACATATTGAATTCAACTGATTTTATATACTAGATTCTCATTCCATTTGCCGTGTCCTATCAATACGTGAGCAATCGTGGCTCTCCACATCTTCCTGTCGATTGTGGCTCTTAGTAACGTTTGTCTTTACTATATAGCCTAATCCCTGTTCTGTCAATCAATTAAACAAAATAGATTGGTATGTCATTACGTACTACATTAATGGCGGTTAAACGAACTTAAAGACCATCTACAATAGATGTATTCAGATAGCTGGAAGATATATTATTTATTCTTTTAGTATTACCAGACTTTAGAGGATTTAAAGCCCACTTCACCTACACACACACACACACACACACACACACACACATATATATATATATATATATATATATATATATATATATAGTACGATAGAAAAGTATTAGGACAAGAACTATTTTATTTTTATGAGTCATATTGACAGAAAATAAACAATTTAATTAAAGTAATTTTCTTTGATTTACTCAACAAATGCTTTAACAAGAAAATACTTGTTACAAAATTAATTTAATATTTAGTACAATAGCCTTTTGTTTTAATCACAGCCTTCATTCTGTCAGGCATTGACATCACAAGCTTCTTCAATGTATCTAATGGCATCTCCTGCCAAGCAGCTTGTATTTGTTCCCAAAGTGTGTCTTGCGAAGTAACATTAGATTTATCAATTTTTTTATCCAAAATATCCCATAGATATTCAACAAGATTGAGATCAGAGCTTTGTTGGGGCCAATTCAAATTCCGAAGCCTTCCTTCCTCTTAAATAATTCTTACAAAGAATTTCACCCTGTTTTTGAATTTCAGTGAGGTTTTTAGGAAAATCACCCTGTCCTAATACTTTTGCACATTACCGGTAGTGTGCAAAAGTGTTAGGACAGGGGTGATTTTAAACTTTATTTTGATGCTTCATAAAAGATAAAATATTTCTTGTCCTAATACTTTTGCACAATACTATATATATATATATATATATATATATATATATATATATATATATATATTCATCTGCATACAGTCCTGATTTGTTGTATCACAGCTCATCATACAATATATTGTTTAATTGTGATAATGTTTAGCAACAAGGTTATTGTTTTTCAGGGGTTTTACTGATAAAATGTATTTTGGTAAGCAGGTATTTTATTGCAAACTCGATATCGGGGTTTAGGTAGAGCGTTGAGAGGTACAAAGAGTTTCACTTTTTAATAGTGTAGATTCATGCCGACTTCAAAGTTGGCATGAATCTGTTTATGCATAATTCTTCAGCAATGAATTGAAATTGAACACTCTTAGCTACTGGCCTTTGTTCACATCATGTATATAACACGAAAAAATTTGCCTTTCTACGCCGATAGCTTAGTGAATCTCCGACTGATGTAAAATCGGTCGGGTTTCAATCCCGGCTTGAAGCAATCAGATGTCTAGACCTATAGGATTGTATGCAGTTGACTATGTTCTCTTCCGTCGGTTTAGAACTTTAAAAACACTATCTACCCACTGCTATTTACGCATCGTTCTTCGGCAAAGAAGAACACTTTTTTTTGTTCACATCATGTATATGACACGCTAAAACCTGCCTTTGTGCGCCGATAGCTTAGTGGTAGAATCCCGGCTGGAAGCAGTCGGATGTCTAGACGTACTGATGAGCTGTGATACAACAAATCAGGACTGTATGTAGATGACTATATATATATATATATATATATATATATATATATATATATATATATATATATATGAAATGATTTGTTTGAACATTATTTTTGATCGATACTCGTATTTAAGTAGATATTCTGTTTTTTTAATTAAACAGTATTATATATTTATATCTACCGGTCTGATTATTTACGATAATTTTTTATTACGAAAATGTGTGTCATTCGGCAGGATTCGAACCAGCGACCCCTATCCACATAGGGGAAGCTACCATGTGATCTGGCACGTCTTAGACCTCTCGACCACGAATGACCATCAGTCTAAACAAATTTTTAATCAAGCCTATATAACACAAGTTTCGATTCATCGCAATAACCATATCTGCTCTGAAAGGTATCGTAATATCAACAAATGTAAACATGTTACGGATATTAACGAAGATTAACGAATCCTGGCTGATGACACACATTTTTGTAATAAAAATTTATCGTAAATAATCAGGCCGATAGATATAAATATATGATATTGTTTAATTAAAAAAAACAGAATATCTACTTAAATACGAGTATCGATCAAAAATAATGTTCAAACAAATCATTTCAAATTGCCGGTTGTTTATAACCAAGTTTTGTTAATCTTCGTTAATTTCCGTAACACACACACACACACACACACACACACACACACACATATATATATATATATATATAGTGTTAAAAACTTTATATCCATTAATTTATTTGTATTTTTATTAGTTAGTTATCGTTATTATTATAGTTTTATTAGGTATTATTATTATTATCATTATTAAGTTTTATGAAAAACATTATTGTTGGTATCGTTAAGAATAATAATTAACACTTATCTCCGTTTTTTTAACATTCTTATCGTGCACGATAAAAATATTATTTTCATGAAACCAAAAAGATAGAAGATTAGTATTTATAAAATGAAGATATTATCATTACCGCTAGAATTAATATAAAAACTAACAATTCAATTCTTCTAGTGAAAATACAACCCTTAAAATTTACTGTCATGTATTTGAGAATGGTCAACTAAAACTTCAGTCCAAGGTCATCTTATCCTCTGGGATAGAAACACAGCCTCATGTAATAACTAACACTGTATATCTAACTCCCTTGCCCTGATTTTTTCCCTGTTCTCTCATGATTTTTTTTTGTCTGGATAAATCTAACCCATTCATTTTTGTGAAGAACTTGGTCTGAAGAGCGGTCTGTAAGAGTTCCGCAAAATAAGCTATTACTAATGGATTTATAAAGGCATCCAATTTATTTTCATTATTTTCATATATACATATATTATTCGTCATCTACATACAAGCCTGTTTCTCTGTATTACAGCTCATCAGTGTGGCTAGACATCCACTTGCTTGTGGTCAGGATCGAAACTCGACCGATTTGGTGTCAGTCGGAGTAACATCGGTGCATGGCACCAGAGAAGGGAAATTTTAGTATGTTATATATAAGCGGTGTATACAAACGCCAGTCACCGAAAAAACTCAATTCATTGCGAAAGAGTTATGCATAAGTCGCTGAAGTGGTAATTGTTTTTTTAATTTTCCTCTCTAGAGAGCTCAATCGTAATGAGAGCATAATAATTCTATATATATATATTTTAAAATTCTATATACATATTTTTCAAAAGTTTGTCTTAGCTGGTGATTTGCTTTACAGGCACTTTTCAATGATGACACACGATATCTCAGTCAGATATTATCAAGAAGTAAGCTTCCCGGTAAATCGGTTATGAGGGGATTTGAATCCAAGTCTCATGGTTCTTCTCTGCTGGAAAATGAAAACGCTATAAAAATTCAATTTCATAGTAAAAATACCAGTAGTCTATTCAATAAAAAATACTAATAATTCCTTTTAATAGTAAAATGACCAGCAATATATTTTCATAGTAAAATGACTATTAATATATTTTATAGCAGAATTGAAAATATAACATAAAACAAACCAAAAAAATGCATAAGCATTTAGTCTCATTTCTTGTAAGGATAAACAAGATTTTAAATCTCGTTTGATTTTGTAAGATTCTTTGGTAAAAAATAAATGATGCATCTAAGTAATTATATTTGGATCATGAAATAATTTCATTCTCTTGAATTAATTATAAAGTTTGAATTTTCATTTTTAGTTTTCGGCATTAAATGATTGATGCGGGTTGATGTACCGCCGAGACAAAAAACAAGCAACCAATCAACCAACCAATAGATAACGAGGTAGATTTATAATGAGCTAGCAGTATAGCCCGGCGTTGCTCGGGTGTAATGAAAGCTTTAAAACTAATCCATGATCCTGTAGCTCAGACTCAGCCTAAAGAATATTTGTGTGAAGTTTGGTGAGAATCAGATAAAAATTGTGGATTTGTATAAAGGACATACAGACAGATAAACAGACAGACAGACAGACACACACACACACACACAAACATCTTGCCTTATATATATATATAAATTTGCTGGTGACATTAGTCACGTGTTGTTTTGTTTGTATTAAACTTCTCCTCCCACTATATCCCGACAAATGGAAACGGAAATACTTATTATAGTGGGCTATCCTATGTTGCCTCCCCCTCCGCCTGGCCTTGACTGAACTTTCATTCCGTAGTAATACGACATGAAACAAGTCGAATAGGGCCTTCCGTCTGATGAAGTCGGTGATTGTTGGCAACAACAATTATTGACTGAAATAAATTTATTACGGAAATATGACCGGTGTTTAAAGTTTTTCTTAAAAGAAAACAGAAAATATATATATATATATATATATATATATATATATATATAATCGATTGTCTGCATTATTGTAAGAACTTCAACCTTGAAACTTCTGAATATCGTTTCTTATGTCTTTGTCTATGAGTGTATCAAATTTGATTAAAATCGGATCACTCCTTCTATAAATCGATTTTTTTCGATTATCGATGATGCATCTAAGTAATTATATTTGGATCATGAAATAATTTCATTCTCTTGAATTAATTATAAAGTTTGAATTTTCATTTTTAGTTTTCGGCATTAAATAATCCATACGGGTTGATTTACCGCTGAGACAAAAACAAGCAACCAACCAACCAGGGGTATATTTATAATGAATCTGAAACCGGATTATTAAGTAAAAAAAAAAATGTTTCAGAAAGAAAGATATGCAGCTTTCGGGGAAAAAAAACGAGCGTAATTTGATTTATTAAAACCAAATTGTTGTTGGCGTTTTTCACTTTCAGAATAAAAATAAACCATGAAACATTTGACTTACCGTTTCCACAGCTAACGAAAAATTGATGAACGAAACAGTCGTAAGTGATTAGTCTACAATTTCAGCGACATTTCATTTCAATACAAATCATTTTCTGGCTGTAGATATTGCTCAGTGAGTAAGCAATAAAATGAAGGCCTGTTTATACTTTTCTGACCTGAATTGCATAGACAGAACCGAATATTTGATAATGGTAGCAACTTTATATAGGTTTTTAACAAATCGTGTAATGAAGGTGATTTTGAACGGCCACTCTTCTAGATCCTTTCGTATTAATGCCGGGATCTCGCAGACCTCTATCTTCTGACCTAATTTGTTTTTTAGCTTCCGCATGTTGTCAGTTCCCAACTAGGTATTTATGCTGATGATGCGACTATTTATCTCCACTTGAGAGTAATAGATTTAATATTTAGTATTCTGTCTTCCTAAAACTTGGTTGTTTCACCTCATTAATGTCTCCTCATTTTCCTTCACTTTCAGTAACCTTTTGTGTCTCAGGATCAATAACATCTGTCTATATTTCTGAGATAAGGTAGTGTAACTAGTTAGACTATCTACATTGTTCGGGCTGTTGTTCTCATCTTTATTGGCATATTCACGACGTTTTTACCGTTCTACGCTTTGGCCTTCTTCAGTATCTGTCTATATTTCTGAGATAAGGTAGTGTAACTATTTACACTATCTACATTGTTCGGGTTGTTGTTCTCATCTTTGTTGTCATATTCACGACGTTTCTGCCGTTCTACGCTTTGGACTTTTTCAGGATCTGTCTATATTTCTGAGATAAGGTAGTGTAACTATTTAGACTATCTACATTGTTCGGGCTGTTGTTCTCATCTTTATTGACATATTCACGACGTTTCGGATACTGTACGCCCCGGCTTTCTTCAGGTGATATACGTTGGCATCTCGAACCCTGCTCAACAGTGGCAGTAAAATGTCTGAGAATGGAGTGGACGAAGAAAGAAGCATGAGAGAGAGAGAGAGAGAGAGAGAGAGAGAGAGAGAGAGGAAGTAAGTTAGTGAGATAGGAGATAACTATTAACTTTACATCTGAATTCTTGGTTATTGTAGCTGTCGGGGAAGCAAGTAAACGGAAGGGAATTCCACAGGCGTGTAGTGCGAGAAAAGAAGCTACTAGAGTAGAATTTGCGTTTACAATTTATTGGTTTCACAGTAAAAGGGTGGGACCTAGTTGCTAATCTTGTGGCTCGAGTAAATTTATATATAGGGGGCACCCGTGAGCTAAGTTCATCGGAGCAGAAGCCGTGAAAGTCTTTGTAGAAGAGACACAGAGAAGCCATATTGCGCCGGTGAGAAAGTGACTGTATCCGAGCTGCCAAGTCGGGATCGATCACATTACAGAATCTAATATTAAAGATTATTTTTTGATAATATTTAATGTATTTCTACATTAAATTGAATTAAATAATACGTATGAATGCAGACATACGGTGCCACATCACTCACTAGTAGGGGTCACGTTAGAGGAAGTGGAACAGAAACTACACTTTGACTCTTCTTGTTTAATAGTGAGAGCGGCAGTTTGTTTCTCTTCAGATCGCACAGTTTGATCAATGCGTAAATAATCCTTTAGAAATGACAGGTACGATACTGGCAGTAAAATAAATTGCAACAGATTTTCATGTATACTTTTAGTAGTTGCCGTCTACATATATTGTCGGATTTCGTAAAAGTTTGATTGCACCGAGAATCCAAACATACACACACCTATACCTTTGCATGAGCGAATAAAAAACCATATAAATGTACACATTCACCAATGAAAATACTCTTATCATAAGACAGTTGGTTCACTAAATTTTACCATGTGCTAACTAAACAAATACAACCAGTGAAAAACTAAATAAATGCAACCACTTATTTATTGGCCAATCAAGAGCAAGGAATAAAATTTAAACGTAGATCCGATTCTGTTCATCACAAACGTATAAATATGTGTGATTTTTCTTTTTATCTTCAGAGAGTCACAGGTCGTCTGCCAGACGCCAAGTCCAGGCAATATGCTTTTTCTTACTTTCTGACGTTCTTCTTCCTCATGTACTTTCAACAAAGAAAGAAACGACATTACAGAAACCCACAAGTGAAACGGACGTCTAGTCCAGACGACATGCTTTTTTCACACTCTCCACTCTCTCTTTCACACCGCACTAATTGATTCTTTTATTTAATCATTTATTTGTCGGCAACGAAAGAAAAAAAGAGAACAGAACAAAGACATCATTTCCGCTTTCATTCATACTCAGGACGAACTTGTTCATTTACTACAACTGCAACCATTCACGACGACACCAGATTTGTCTTTTCTTCACAAATCCATTTTGTCTGACTTTAAGAAAACTGAAGTCTTAAACACATTCAAAAGAAAAAAAATTATGCAAAACTTTCAAACATATATGTTATTTCAAAACAACAAAGTTGATGTCATTCTTATCGGTAAAAACATTTAAACTTATTAATAACAACGGGGCCCTTTTAGTTTTTGTTTAACCTTATATATTTTGATTCGTTTAAATGTGGTAGGTTCAGTTATATTTGGCACAAGGCCATTTTGAAAGCATAGACGACGCTCCGTACAATATATAATCGTTAGAGTAACTGAATTGATGTATTTCTTTAATAAATCGTCCCCATTTTCTCGCAATATCTAAATCTATCTAAACTTATTTATAAACGAAACTTTGTCTGTGTGTGTGTGTCTGTGTGTGTGTGTATCCGTTAACTATAGACTGCGAAACGGCTGAACCGATTTTCTTGAAAATTTACACAGTTGTACTATAAGCGTATGCGAGTGTTCTTAGCTAGGTTTTGTGTCGACGTACCCCCAATAAATATCGAAAATCGATAATCGAAAAAATCGGGTTATAGAAGGAGTGGTCCTATTTTAAACAAATTTGATGCACTCATAGACAAATACATAAGAAACGATATTCAGAAGTTTCAAGGTTGGAGTTCTTACAATAGTGCAGAAAATCGATAATATCTATATATATAAAAGGCAAGATGTTTGTGTGTGTGTCGGTTTATCTGCCTGTATGTCTGTATTTTTTCAGCCCTTTTGTTTCAGTTTTTGCTTCGGGTTTGGCTCTAAGTAGGTATAATTGTAGTTCTTAGTCTCAGCCATGATAGCATTTACTCAGAGGACTTATTTAGCCTTCAAAATTCAGTTTATGACGAAAAAAACTTATTTGATATGGATACCAGGAAATCAAAATTTGACTTACATCCATTCATTTTTCTTTGTTTACGGTTTCGCTTTAACTGGAAACAACTATTGCTTTTTAGTCTTTCGTGCCAACGTCCAAAGAGTCTGAGCTCCAGGACCATGGATTAGTTTTAAAACTTTCATTACAGCCGAGCATCGCCGGTCTATACTGCTACTATATATATATATATATATATATATATATATATATATATATATATATATATATATGTAATAGGTGCGATTGGTAAATTGTTGCAATTATTTTACTATTTCAAATATTCTTTAGGCTGAGTCTGAGCTCCAGGACCATGGATTAGTTTTAAAATTTGCATTACCCGAGCAACGCCGGGCTATACTGCTAGTTCAGTAATAAATACATCGTACAAAGTGATTGACTAGAGCTTATTGACATCTAATAAAATAGGTAAGAAATAAAATTAAAAGAAACAAAATTGCCATTTTTATATTCCCTCAAAATAAAAGATTTCCATTTCCGGCGATATCGTGTTCACAGTTTGAGCACATTAACTTTCGCCATAGCATTTCTACAGGGTATCATTGCTAGATAATAATAGGCTTAAACGTTGACCCACTACGGATAATTTGGCGAGCAGATTAGATAGCCTCAAGTTACTTGCTCGCTTTCTCTCGTAACTGCCTCTAATCAACTGTTAAATTGACATTCTCATTACGTGTGCTTTTGTAGTTCTTCACAGACTTAATGAAATGCCAATTAAGACCTGTTTTTATTTCTATTTAAGCTCTGAAAAACTATCCGTTACTGTCTCGTGGCTAATGTTTGAAAGAAAAAAAATGGTATGAAAACGAATTCTAAAAATAATTATTTCTTAATAGGAAAATTATGAATCATTTTAGGAATTTGAGATTTCGTTGGCGAAGCTAAATTATTTTTCACCTGCATTATTTAAGCATTTATTCATTTATTCTTAAAAAAAATTACAATGTCATCTTCCATGCGGTCTTTGGGTTAGCACTTAAACTATGAAAGTGACGTCACTAATTTTTCACAAAGTGTATCGCATTGAGAATATTTGCAGGAGTTAAATAAAAAAAAAAAAAAGAAAAGAAAAAAGAAAAAGAAAATAGAAAAGAATTGGGCACAAAAAGAAGAGAATTCTTTTAAAAGAGGCCATTTTCAGGTGCTTAACCGTCAGACTGTCGTTTGCAAGATGTTTTCGTAAAAGGTTCGATTCTAACTGGGTGATGGACATTTGTGTCCCTATGACCCAAATTAATGAATTCTTTCAATATATATTTATATATATATATATATTTAGTGTATCGAGGCAGAAGATAGTTTTCTAAATATATACTGTTAAATATAAGAAACAATGAATGCTTATTATGTTTAATCATGAGTCGTTCTAAGCATCGTATTTTGGCTTTAATTTCAGTTGAAAATAAAGACAAAAATTCTCCAACATTTGGATAATTTTTTATTAAGTTGGTTCTAAACTTTCGGCTCACATGAGCCATCTTCAGAGCGGTTACAAGGACGTTAACACAAAAACATCCACCATCAGCGACGATTTTATTTGTGTTGACATAAAACTCCGCTAAGCAACGGCAACAGTTATCAAAAATAGCAAACGCAGTTCGCAAATTTGTAATGCGGTTCTATGACGTCACACCACGTGAGAGTTCGAAATGATAACAGAACCATATATTTAAATGCCGTTGCTAAAAGCTTAGAACCAACTTAATAAGAAATTATCCAAATGTTGGAGGATTTTTGTCCTTATTTTCACCTGAAATTAAAGCCAAAATACGATGATTAGAACGGCTCATGATTAAACATAAGAGACATTCATTGTCTCTTATATTTAACAGTATATATTTAGAATATATATATATCATAATTTTGTTATAACAGTGGTTTATAAAAGTATTATATCACTACACAAAAATTTTAATGTGTGGGGCTTCATACATTGACACCCACACACACACACACACACACGCGCGCGCATGGTCACTCGACGTCCACGTGATGACTTGTTCCCGCCAAAACGATACTAATAAAAGCGAAGAACATCACGTGGTAGTCAGTTAGGATTTCGTCCCGGGACAAGAGCAAACATGTCTCCCTAACTCACACAAACACACGCGCGCTAATTGCGGGTAGCAATTAGTGGCACAAATTTCTTTTATTTTTCTTCTCCGACATTAACACTATGCACATTAACTTTCATTCAAACAGTATTTTACATAAAATAACTTTCTACACATAAATTCACAATTCTCCCAACCTTCGTCAGTAGAAATCCACAGACTACTACATTCGCATGTAAGTCTCTCTCTCTCGCTACTCAACGCATACACAGACAGAACTTTGTCTTCTGTCTGACTTTCTTCATCAAGGATTTGAACTTTGAACTCTTTACGAAAATCTTAACAATTGTTACAAACCTTTCTTTCAGCTAGAGAAAAAACTTCATACATCTTAATTTGTTTCTACGAACAGACGAAGGGGAATGACTCTTTCCTTTTCACTTTCTTATGCATGCTTTCTCAACCCCATGTAACCTTTGTCAATACATTGTTTTTCTGGTTACTTTCGCCTTTTTGTTCTTTCTTAAAACCTGCTTCAAATTATGACTATGGTTGCGTCGAGTCGACTCATAAAACATAAATTAGTAAGTGGACGCACCGTCCACTACTAAAAATGTTTCAGAATAATACTGTTATTTATCAGGTGATATTTGAAAATAAATGGTGAAAATGATTTATTTAGAAAATACAAGATGAATTCATGGTTATTTAGAAAATAAAGGAAGAGTAGTCGGTGAATATACTTATAGGTGTGTCAATATTGTTCAATAAAAAGGAAAATTAGGTTGAACTATGAAGTTGAAGATTTGGGTTCCGAAAGAAAAAACGTTGTCAAAAAATGATGTCAAAGCATGACACTTTTTAATTTTATCTGGGTAAGTTATATGATGGCACCATACGTTATTTTAATGGGTAGGCAATAATTTTTGACAACAGGTTGGATTTTAAGTTTTTTTCTACTTTGGATTGAGTACTCTTTATAAAAGTAAATGCATGAACAGTGAGTTTTAATCTACGTCTTCTTTCACTTTCTTATACGCCTTATATACAACATGTTAAAATTTCCCTTCTCTGATTCCATGCACCTATAGGTTAGCGGGTAGCGACTCCGATTGACACTAAATCGGTCGAGTTTTGATCCCGGATAGAAGCAAGTGGATGTGTCTAGTCACACTGATGAGCTGTGATACAGCGAAACAGGCTTGTATGTGGATGACTAATATATATATATATATATATATATATATATATATATATAAATTTGTTATACAATTAAAAATTAAAGATATATTGCAACACGGAAATTTCTATGTTTCGAGAAATCTCGGAATCGAATATTAATAGCTTAATAGCTCTACAATATTTATTGTATTGATCACTTAAAAAAAGTAAATGCCAGAGAACTCAAAATCGTAAAATCTTGGGTTCTGTTTACCTGGATTTATATATATATAAATAAAATAAAAAAATTTTCGAAATTCGAAACCGTTGTATGATCATTTCTACATGAAATCCCTAAGAGAGATTTCACATTTCATCGGCAACTTTTAATACTCAAAATAAAATAATATATTAACGGCGGAAGTTCAAATGTTTACGTCACAGAAAAAAAAATAGATGGATGGGATCAATAAGTAGATAGCAATCAATGTCTATTTTTAGATTTTGGACATTAATTTTAGATTGAGATGTAAGTGAAAAATTTAAAAATTTGGCTTCGTCTAGCTCTAAAAAGGGGAAGGGGGAGTAATGGAAGAAATAGGAAGTGGTGTTTGACAGGGAAGTGGGCTAAACAAAATATATATATATATATCGAGATGTTAGCAAAACCAATGCTAAGAGACAGAAACACATTACTGTATAGAAAAAAAATTGTCATTTTAAGGTTGCTCAAGTTGTATGCACTCAACAAACATCGAAACGGTATTCCTCTTCTTGATACACCCGTATCAATTTCTCTGTAGATATTAACTTTGCAGCTTCAGCAAGCGGTGTCTTTTCAGGGCGTAGGCGATCATGGATCTCCATTGTCGCCCTTAACACTTTTCCTCTTGGTATCTCTCCAAAACCCCGCTCTACCATCCACTTGATGAAGCCCATGTCTCTCTTTCTCTCCGTCCGTCCCGTGAGTATTAGATTCTCCAAGCCCCCTTCCTCTTTACGTATCTCAGAAACCTCAGCTGTCTCTTCATGATGCTAAGTATAAGGTTTTCTTTTCGTTTGCATTCTCACCAAAATATTTTCGTTGCTCCCAAATTCGGAAGATTTTATTTTCCTGTTTCCATCCTTCACTCCTTTTAGGTGACTGATGTCTTTGTTCTCTGATAAGATCAGTTATTATTCGAGTCTGACTTTTTCATCCAGTTAACCGAGATCTTCTGCCACATGTTGCTTTCTGTGAGGGGTCCTAATACTAATATCGTTTTGTTTAATTTCTTGTACATATATATCTTTTTTTATTGTTTATGATCATTTGGTTCTGACTTTTACACCTCCACTGCAAACTGTATAAATAAAATTTCATGCTAAGATTTTCATTGAATTAATGAGGTGATGACCATGGTGTGACAGCTAAAAGTAAATATTCAGTTATGGTGAAAAGAATTTGTAAGTATGAATGGGTCAATGAGTGAGACTAGCTAGGTTTAAGGTAAGGCTAGAGAAGACCGTGTAGAGAGAAAGGACGACCGTCGAGGCGGTTCCGGAAATAGAACAACACCGGGCTTCACCGGCGATGTATAAATACGACGCCAGTGTCGGACTAAGTTTCACTTTAAGTCAACTATACTGACCAATCTTTTCCCTTAACCACTTTTAGCTTTTGTGGTACATTTTGTACTTTTTGTGCAAATAAATATTAAGATTTTTGTTGACTTAGGAGGTCACACACGATGAATAAGACACTCTTTTTCACAAATAATAACAATTTAAATTTATACAAAACTAGCAGTATAGACCGGCGTTGCTCGGGTGTAATGAAAGCTTTAAAACTAATCCATGGTCCTGGAGCTCAGACTCTTTGGACGTTGGCACGAAAGACTAAAAAGCAATAGTTGTTTCCAGTTATAGCGAAACCGTAGACTGAAAAAAAAATGAATGGATGTAAGTCAAATTTTGATTTCCTAGTATCGATATGAAATAAGTTTTTTTCGTCGTAAACTGAATTTTTAAGGTTAAATAAGTCCTCTGAGTAAATTGTATCATGGCTGAGACTAAGAACTACAATTATATCTACTTAAAAATACAAATATACAGGCAGATAAACAGACACACACACACACACACACACACACACACACACACACACACACACACACACACACACACACACACACACACCTTGCCTTTTATATATATATTATCGATTTTCTGCACTATTGTAAGAACTGCAACCTTGAAAATTCTGAATATCGTTTCGGAGTCTATAACGGACACACACACATACACACACAAAGTTCCATTGATAAATAAGTTTAGATCTCAAAAAACAATAAGACCGATAATTATAAAAATTAATTTTATAATCATCAACCTTTTCCTATATAATAATCTGTTGAACGTGTTTATGGTTCATAGCATTTGTTTTTGTTAAATTTTCGATTGTAAATATATATAGTAATACCGGTTCCCGCTCGATCACCGAAGTTAAGCAACGTTGAGCCTGGTCAGTACTTAGATGGGTGACCGCTTGGGGAATACCAGGTGCTGTAAGCGTTTATTGACGGATGTGCGTTATGGTGCGGTGGGTGTCGGCTCGGAAAGAGAAATCGGTGAGCCGAGTTCCAATTCCAGTCAAACACACACACTCTCTCTCTATATATGTATATATAACCTTCGGTTTCTCTCTCTATATATATATTAATAAATATACATTTTATCCTACGTCGATTGCAAGACTCGGAGCTTCATGGATGAAACTATGAGTTATCATGGTATTTTTTTTTATTCACATTGCATTTTTACATTTCAGGTGTCTTGTTAATCAACTAGGTACTGTTAAATGAACCCCTGAAAAATGGCTGCTCCTCCACAACAGGCACAATGTGTGTCATGGTTTATTAAAATAAAATCGGATACGCAAACTCAAGGAAACTACAAAAGTAATTATAGAAGAGATCCACCGTCACGTCCGTCAATTCGTGCGTGGCACAAGAAATTTATGAAGACAGAAACGTTATAAGATAAAAGAAGGAGTGGAAGAATAAAAAAATAGAATTATCAGAAAATGGAGAGAAAGATTGCCAAAAGGTTATTGATAATTGAGGAAAGAGACAGAAACAGGGAGATGGTGTATATAGAAGACAAAAGAAAGAAACTAATCAGAAAGGGTTGGTGAAAATTAGCTCTACAGAGTGAATATAATGAAGAAAGAATTAAAGAAAAGAGGGAAGAAGAAAAAAAGGAAGTGAGGAAGGAGAAAAAGAGAAGAAAAAAAGATGAAAAAGAAAAATGAAAAAACAAAAATGAAATAAAAAGAAGAAACGGGAAGATCAAAGAAGAAAAAGACAAGAAACAAATAAAAATTAGAAGAAATATAAAAGAATTATGAGAAAGAAAAAAGAAAAATGAAGAAACAAAGAAAAACTGAAGGAAGCCAAAAAAAAAAAAAAAAAAAAACCGGGAGAAAGAAAGAAGAAAAAAATAAATAAGAAAGGCAGGAAACAAAAAAGAGACGAGGGAAAGAAAGAAGTAAAGGGAAGAAACAAAAAAGAAACAAGAAAATGGAAGAAACAAAAAATTAAGAGAAGAAGCAAAAAAGAAACAGGAGGAAAAAGAAGAAAAATGGAAGAAAAAAATAAAAACTGGAAGCAATAAAAAAGAAATAGGAGAAAGAAAAAGAAAGCAGGAAGAAACAAGAAGTAAAAGAAGCAAAAAAAAAAAATGCTAAAAAAAGAAAAGGAAAGAAACAAAGATGAAATGGGCGAAACAAAAAAGTGAAAGGAAAAAAATAAAAACAAAAAAGAAAAGGGATAAAGAAAAAGAAAAAGGAGAAAGAAAAAAGAAAAAGCAGCAACCAAAGAAGAAAAGAAAAAAAGTCAAAATGAAACTGGAGAAAGATAGAAGGAAAGTGAAAAAACAAAGAAAAACTGGAAGAAACAATAAAGAAAAAAGAGTAAAAAAGAAGAAAAGGGAATAAAGAGAGAAGAAAGGAAGAAAAAACGTGAGAAATCAAGAGAAAAAAGAAGAAACAAAGTAGAAAGGTAAGAAAAAAAACAAGAAAAAGAAAGAAGAAAAAACAAAACCGAAAAGGGAAAAAGAAAGAAGTAAAAGGAAGAAACAATGAAGAAACGGAAGAAACAAAAAAGAAACGCGAAAAAAAGAAAGAATGAAAGAAAGAGAGAAGACAATGGTGAAAAAGAAGAAAATAAAGAAACAAAAGAGAGAATGAAAGAAAGAAAAGAAAAAAAACAATGAAAGAAAGGAAGAAACAAGAAAAGAAAGAAAGACAGAAGAAAGGAAGAAACAAAAGAAAGAGAGAAATGGAAGAAACAAGAAAAGA
This sequence comes from Ascarosepion bandense, assembly GCA_037127315.1. Taxonomy (NCBI): domain Eukaryota; kingdom Metazoa; phylum Mollusca; class Cephalopoda; order Sepiida; family Sepiidae; genus Ascarosepion; species Ascarosepion bandense. The sequence continues at coordinate 6,077,113 of JBBBDQ010000828.1, forward strand.
AAGAAAGAAAGACAGAGAAGAAAAAGGAAGAAACAAAGAAGAAATGGAAGAAACAAGAAAAGAAAGAGAAAGATAGAAAGAAAAAGAAAGAGACAAGAAAGAAAGAAACAAAGAAAGAAAGAAAGAAAGACAGAAGAAAAAGAAAGAAACAATGAAAAAATGGAAGAAACAAGAAAGAAAGAAAGAAAGACAGGAAGAAAAAGGAAGAAACAAAGAGAAATGGAAGAAACAAGAAAAAGAAGAAAGAAATACAAGAAAGGAAGAAACAAAAGAAGAAATGAAAGAAACAAGAAAGGAAAGAAAGAAAGACAGAAGAAAAAGGAAGAAACAAAGAAAGAAATGGAAGAAACAAGAAAAGAAAGAAAGACAGAAGAAAAAGGAAGAAACAATGAAGGAAGGAAGAAACAAGAAAAGAAAGAAAGAAAGACAGAAGAAAAAAGGAAGAAACAAAGAAAGAAATGGAAGAAACAAGAAAACAAAGAAAGAAAGACAGAAGAAAAAAGGAAAGAAACAATGAAGAGATTGAAAGAAACAAGAACAGAAAGAAAGAAAGACAGAAGAAAAAGGAAGAAACAAAAGAAGAAATGGAAGAAACAAGAAAAGAAAGAAAGAAAGACAGAAGAAAAAGGAAGAAACAAAGAAAGAAAGAAACAAGAAAAGAAAGAAAGAAAGGAAGAAACAATGAAAGAAAGAAACAAGAAAAGAAAGAAAGAAAGAAAGAAAAAGAAAGAAACAAGAAAGAAATGAGGAAAACAAGAAAAGAAAGAAAGAAAGACAGAGAAAGAAAAAGAAAGAAACAAAGAAGAAATGGAATAAATAAGAAAGAAAGAAAGAAAAAGACAGAGAGAAAGAAAGAAACAATGAAAAAAGAAAGAAACAAGAAAGAAAGAAAGAAAGTCAGAAGAAAAAAGAAAGAAACAAAGAAGAAAGGAAGAAACAAGAAACGAAAGAAAGAAAGACAGAAGAAAAAGGAAGAAACAAAAGAAATGGAAGAAACAAGAAAACAAAGAAAGAAAGACAGAAGAAAAAGGAAGAAACAACGAAGAAATGGAAAGAGAAACAAAAAAAGAAGAAAGAAAGACAGAAGAAAAAGGAAGAAACAAAGAAGAAATGGAAGAAACAAAAAAAGAAAGAAAGAAAGAAAGAAAAAGGAAGAAACAAGAAAGAAAGGAAAGAAACAAGAAAAGAAAGAAAGACAGAAGAAAAAGGAAGAAACAATGAAGAAATGGAAGAAACAAGAAAAGAAAAGAAAGAAAGACAGAGAAGAAAAAGGAAGAAACAAAAGAAATGGAAGAAACAAGAAAAGAAAGAAAGACAGAAGAAAAAGGAAGAAACAATGAAGAAATGGAAGAAACAAGAAAAAGAAAGAAAGAAAGACAGAGAAAGGAAGAAACAAAAGAAGAAATGAAAGAAACAAGAAAAGAAAGAAAGAAAGAAAAAGGAAGAAACAATGAAAGAAAGAAACAAAGAAAAAGAAAGAAAGAAAGACAGAAGAAAAAGGAAAGAAACAAAAGAAATGGAAGAAACAAGAAAACAAAAGAAAGAAAGACAGAAGAAAAGGAAGAAACAATGAAAGAAAGAAACAAGAAAAGAAAGAAAGAAAGACAGAAGAAAAAAGGAAGAAACAATGAAGAAATGAAAGAAACAAGAAAAGAAAGAAAGACAGAAGAAAAAGGAAGAAACAAAAGAAGAAATGGAAGAAACAAGAAAGAAAGAAAGACAGAAGAAAAAGGAAGAAACAATGAAGAAATGGAAGAAACAGAAAAGAAAGAAAGAAAGACAGAAGAAAAAGGAAGAAACAAAGAAGAAATGGAAGAAACAAGAAAGAAAGAAAGACAGAAGAAAAAGGAAGAAACAATGAAGAAATGGAAGAAACAAGAAAGAAAGAAAGAAAGACAGAAGAAAAAGGAAGAAACAAAAGAAATCGAAAGAAACAAGAAAACAAAGAAAGAAAGACAGAAGAAAAAGGAAAGAAACAATGAAAGGAAGAAACAAGAACAGAAAGAAAGAAAGACAGAGAAGAAAAAGGAAAGAAACAAAGAAAGAAAGAAACAAGAAAGAAAGAAAGACAGAAGAAAAAGGAAAGAAACAAAAGAAAAGGAAAGAAACAAGAAAAGAATGAAAGAAAGACAGAAGAAAAAAGAAAGAAACAATGAAGGAAAGAAAGAAACAAGAAAGAAAGAAAGAAAGACAGAAAGAAAAAGAAAGAAACAATGAAAGAAAGAAACAAGAAAAGAAAGAAAGAAAGACAGAAGAAAAAGAAAGAAACAAAGAAAGAAATGGAATAAATAAGAAAAAGAAAGAAAGAAAGACAGAAAGAAAAAGAAAGAAACAATGAAAAAATGGAAGAAACAAGAAAAGAAAGAAAGAAAGTCAGAAGAAAAAGAAAGAAACAAGAAAGAAATGGAAGAAACAAGAAACGAAAGAAAGACAGAAGAAAAGGAAGAAACAAAGAAGGAAGAAACAAGAAAACAAGAAAGAAAGAAAAGAAAGAAACAACGAAAGAAAGAAACAAAAAAGAAAGAAAGAAAGACAGAAGAAAAAGGAAGAAACAAAAGAAAGAGAGAGAGAAAGAAACAAGAAAAGAAAGAAAGACAGAAGAAAAAGGAAGAAACAACGAAGGAAAGAAACAAAAAAGAAAGAAAGAAAGACAGAAGAAAAAGGAAGAAACAAAGAAGAAATGGAAGAAACAAGAAAAGAAAGAAAGACAGAAGAAAAAGGAAGAAACAATGAAGAAATGGAAGAACAAGAAAAGAAAGAAAGAAAGACAGAAGAAAAAGGAAGGAAACAAAGAAAGAAAGCAAGAAACAAGAAAAGAAAGAAAGAAAGAAAGGAAGAAACAATGAAAGAAAGAAACAAGAAAAGAAAGAAAGAAAGACAGAAGAAAAAGGAAGAAACAAAGAAAGAAAGAAACAAGAAAAGAAAGAAAGACAGAAAGAAAAAACAATGAAAGAAATGAAAGAAACAAGAAAAGAAAGAAAGAAAGACAGAAGAAAAAGGAAAGAAACAAGAAAGAAATCGAGAGAAACAAGAAAACAAGAAAAGAAAGACAGAGAAGAAAAAGGAAAGAAACAATGAAGGGTGGATGGAAACAAGAACAGAAAGAAAGAAAGAAAGAAAAAGAAAGAAACAAAGAAGAAATGGAAGAAACAAGAAAAGAAATAAAGAAAAGACAGAAGAAAAAGGAAGAAACAAAGAAAGAAATGAAAGAAACAAGAAAGAAAGAAAGACAGAAGAAAAAGAAAGGAAAGAAACAATGAAGGAAAGAAAGAAACAAGAAAAGAAAGAAAGAAAGACAGAAGAAAAAGGAAGAAACAAAAGAAATGAAAGAAACAAGAAAAGAAAGAAAGACAGAAGAAAAAGAAACAATGAAAGAAAGAAACAAGAAAAGAAAGAAAGAAAGACAGAAGAAAAAGGAAGAAACAAAGAAGAAAGGAAGAAACAAGAAAACAAAGAAAGAAAGACAGAAGAAAAAGGAAGAAACAATGAAGAGATTGGAAGAAACAAGAACAGAAAGAAAGAAAAGACAGAAGAAAAAGGAAGAAACAAAGAAGAAATGGAAGAAACAAGAAAAGAAATAAAGAAAGACAGAAGAAAAAGGAAGAAACAAAAGAGAAATGAAAGAAACAAGAAAAGAAAGAAAGAAAGAAAAAGGAAGAAACAATGAAAGAAAGAAACAAGAAAAGAAAGAAAGAAAGACAGCAGAAAAAGGAAGAAACAAAGAAGAAATGGAAGAAACAAGAAAAGAAAGAAAGACAGAAGAAAAAGGAAGAAACAATGAAGAAATGGAAGAAACAAGAAAAGAAAGAAAGAAAGACAGAAGAAAAAGGAAGAAACAAAGAAGAAATGGAAGAAACAAGAAAAGAAAGAAAGACAGAAGAAAAAGGAAGAAACAATGAAGAAATGGAAGAAACAAGAAAAGAAAGAAAGAAAGACAGAAGAAAAAGGAAGAAACAAAGAAGAAATGGAAGAAACAAGAAAACAAAGAAAGAAAGACAGAAGAAAAAGGAAGAAACAATGAAGAGATTGGAAGAAACAAGAACAGAAAGAAAGAAAGACAGAAGAAAAAGGAAGAAACAAAGAAGAAATGGAAGAAACAAGAAAAGAAAGAAAGAAAGACAGAAGAAAAAGGAAGAAACAAAGAAGAAATAGAAGAAACAAGAAAAGAAAGAAAGACAGAAGAAAAAGGAAGAAACAATGAAGAGATTGGAAGAAACAAGAACAGAAAGAAAGAAAGACAGAAGAAAAAGGAAGAAACAAAGAAGAAATGGAAGAAACAAGAAAAGAAAGAAAGAAAGACAGAAGAAAAAGGAAGAAACAAAGAAGAAATGGAAGAAACAAGAAAAGAAAGAAAGACAGAAGAAAAAGGAAGAAACAACGAAGAAATGGAAGAAACAAAAAAAGAAAGAAAGAAAGACAGAAGAAAAAGGAAGAAACAAAGAAGGAATGGAAGAAACAAGAAAAGAAAGAAAGACAGAAGAAAAAGGAAGAAACAACGAAGAAATGGAAGAAACAAAAAAAGAAAGAAAGAAAGACAGAAGAAAAAGGAAGAAACAAGAAAAGAAAGAAAGAAAGACAGAAGAAAAAGGAAGAAACAACGAAGAAATGGAAGAAACAAGAAAAGAAAGAAAGAAAGACAGAAGAAAAAGGAAGAAACAAAGAAGAAATGGAAGAAACAAGAAAAGAAAGAAAGACAGAAGAAAAAGGAAGAAACAACGAAGAAATGGAAGAAACAAAAAAAGAAAGAAAGAAAGACAGAAGAAAAAGGAAGAAACAAAGAAGAAATGGAAGAAACAAGAAAAGAAAGAAAGACAGAAGAAAAAGGAAGAAACAACGAAGAAATGGAAGAAACAAAAAAAGAAAGAAAGAAAGACAGAAGAAAAAGGAAGAAACAATGAAGAAATGGAAGAAACAAGAAAAGAAAGAAAGACAGAAGAAAAAGGAAGAAACAACGAAGAAATGGAAGAAACAAGAAAAGAAAGAAAGAAAGACAGAAGAAAAAGGAAGAAACAAAGAAGAAATGGAAGAAACAAGAAAAGAAAGAAAGACAGAAGAAAAAGGAAGAAACAATGAAGAAATGGAAGAAACAAGAAAAGAAAGAAAGAAAGACAGAAGAAAAAGGAAGAAACAAAGAAGAAATGGAAGAAACAAGAAAACAAAGAAAGAAAGACAGAAGAAAAAGGAAGAAACAATGAAGAGATTGGAAGAAACAAGAAAAGAAATAAAGAAAGACAGAAGAAAAAGGAAGAAACAAAGAAGAAATGGAAGAAACAAGAAAAGAAAGAAAGACAGAAGAAAAAGGAAGAAACAATGAAGAAATGGAAGAAACAAGAAAAGAAAGAAAGAAAGACAGAAGAAAAAGGAAGAAACAAAGAAGAAATGGAAGAAGCAAGAAAAGAAAGAAAGACAGAAGAAAAAGGAAGAAACAATGAAGAAATGGAAGAAACAAGAAAAGAAAGAAAGAAAGACAGAAGAAAAAGGAAGAAACAAAGAAGAAATGGAAGAAACAAGAAAAGAAAGAAAGACAGAAGAAAAAGGAAGAAACAATGAAGAAATGGAAGAAACAAGAAAAGAAAGAAAGAAAGACAGAAGAAAAAGGAAGAAACAAAGAAGAAATGGAAGAAACAAGAAAACAAAGAAAGAAAGACAGAAGAAAAAGGAAGAAACAATGAAGAGATTGGAAGAAACAAGAACAGAAAGAAAGAAAGACAGAAGAAAAAGGAAGAAACAAAGAAGAAATGGAAGAAACAAGAAAAGAAATAAAGAAAGACAGAAGAAAAAGGAAGAAACAAAGAAGAAATAGAAGAACAAGAAAAGAAAGAAAGACAGAAGAAAAAGGAAGAAACAATGAAGAAATGGAAGAAACAAGAAAAGAAAGAAAGAAAGACAGAAGAAAAAGGAAGAAACAAAGAAGAAATGGAAGAAACAAGAAAAGAAAGAAAGACAGAAGAAAAAGGAAGAAACAATGAAGAAATGGAAGAAACAAGAAAAGAAAGAAAGAAAGACAGAAGAAAAAGGAAGAAACAAAGAAGAAATGGAAGAAACAAGAAAAGAAAGAAAGACAGAAGAAAAAGGAAGAAACAATGAAGAAATGGAAGAAACAAGAAAAGAAAGAAAGAAAGACAGAAGAAAAAGGAAGAAACAAAGAAGAAATGGAAGAAACAAGAAAACAAAGAAAGAAAGACAGAAGAAAAAGGAAGAAACAATGAAGAGATTGGAAGAAACAAGAACAGAAAGAAAGAAAGACAGAAGAAAAAGGAAGAAACAAAGAAGAAATGGAAGAAACAAGAAAAGAAAGAAAGAAAGACAGAAGAAAAAGGAAGAAACAAAGAAGAAATAGAAGAAACAAGAAAAGAAAGAAAGACAGAAGAAAAAGGAAGAAACAATGAAGAGATTGGAAGAAACAAGAACAGAAAGAAAGAAAGACAGAAGAAAAAGGAAGAAACAAAGAAGAAATGGAAGAAACAAGAAAAGAAAGAAAGAAAGACAGAAGAAAAAGGAAGAAACAAAGAAGAAATGGAAGAAACAAGAAAAGAAAGAAAGACAGAAGAAAAAGGAAGAAACAACGAAGAAATGGAAGAAACAAAAAAAGAAAGAAAGAAAGACAGAAGATAAAGGAAGAAACAAAGAAGAAATAGAAGAACAAGAAAAGAAAGAAAGACAGAAGAAAAAGGAAGAAACAACGAAGAAATGGAAGAAACAAAAAAAGAAAGAAAGAAAGACAGAAGAAAAAGGAAGAAACAAGAAAAGAAAGAAAGAAAGACAGAAGAAAAAGGAAGAAACAATGAAGAGATTGGAAGAAACAAGAAAAGAAAGAAAGAAAGACAGAAGAAAAAGGAAGAAACAAAGAAGAAATGGAAGAAACAAGAAAAGAAATAAAGAAAGACAGAAGAAAAAGGAAGAAACAAAGAAGAAATAGAAGAAACAAGAAAAGAAAGAAAGACAGAAGAAAAAGGAAGAAACAATGAAGAAATGGAAGAAACAAGAAAAGAAAGAAAGAAAGACAGCAGAAAAAGGAAGAAACAAAGAAGAAATGGAAGAAACAAGAAAAGAAAGAAAGACAGAAGAAAAAGGAAGAAACAATGAAGAAATGGAAGAAACAAGAAAAGAAAGAAAGAAAGACAGAAGAAAAAGGAAGAAACAAAGAAGAAATGGAAGAAACAAGAAAAGAAAGAAAGACAGAAGAAAAAGGAAGAAACAATGAAGAAATGGAAGAAACAAGAAAAGAAAGAAAGAAAGACAGAAGAAAAAGGAAGAAACAAAGAAGAAATGGAAGAAACAAGAAAACAAAGAAAGAAAGACAGAAGAAAAAGGAAGAAACAATGAAGAGATTGGAAGAAACAAGAACAGAAAGAAAGAAAGACAGAAGAAAAAGGAAGAAACAAAGAAGAAATGGAAGAAACAAGAAAAGAAAGAAAGAAAGACAGAAGAAAAAGGAAGAAACAAAGAAGAAATAGAAGAAACAAGAAAAGAAAGAAAGACAGAAGAAAAAGGAAGAAACAATGAAGAGATTGGAAGAAACAAGAACAGAAAGAAAGAAAGACAGAAGAAAAAGGAAGAAACAAAGAAGAAATGGAAGAAACAAGAAAAGAAAGAAAGAAAGACAGAAGAAAAAGGAAGAAACAAAGAAGAAATGGAAGAAACAAGAAAAGAAAGAAAGACAGAAGAAAAAGGAAGAAACAACGAAGAAATGGAAGAAACAAAAAAAGAAAGAAAGAAAGACAGAAGAAAAAGGAAGAAACAAAGAAGGAATGGAAGAAACAAGAAAAGAAAGAAAGACAGAAGAAAAAGGAAGAAACAACGAAGAAATGGAAGAAACAAAAAAAGAAAGAAAGAAAGACAGAAGAAAAAGGAAGAAACAAGAAAAGAAAGAAAGAAAGACAGAAGAAAAAGGAAGAAACAACGAAGAAATGGAAGAAACAAGAAAAGAAAGAAAGAAAGACAGAAGAAAAAGGAAGAAACAAAGAAGAAATGGAAGAAACAAGAAAAGAAAGAAAGACAGAAGAAAAAGGAAGAAACAACGAAGAAATGGAAGAAACAAAAAAAGAAAGAAAGAAAGACAGAAGAAAAAGGAAGAAACAAAGAAGAAATGGAAGAAACAAGAAAAGAAAGAAAGACAGAAGAAAAAGGAAGAAACAACGAAGAAATGGAAGAAACAAAAAAAGAAAGAAAGAAAGACAGAAGAAAAAGGAAGAAACAATGAAGAAATGGAAGAAACAAGAAAAGAAAGAAAGACAGAAGAAAAAGGAAGAAACAACGAAGAAATGGAAGAAACAAGAAAAGAAAGAAAGAAAGACAGAAGAAAAAGGAAGAAACAAAGAAGAAATGGAAGAAACAAGAAAAGAAAGAAAGACAGAAGAAAAAGGAAGAAACAATGAAGAAATGGAAGAAACAAGAAAAGAAAGAAAGAAAGACAGAAGAAAAAGGAAGAAACAAAGAAGAAATGGAAGAAACAAGAAAACAAAGAAAGAAAGACAGAAGAAAAAGGAAGAAACAATGAAGAGATTGGAAGAAACAAGAACAGAAAGAAAGAAAGACAGAAGAAAAAGGAAGAAACAAAGAAGAAATGGAAGAAACAAGAAAAGAAATAAAGAAAGACAGAAGAAAAAGGAAGAAACAAAGAAGAAATGGAAGAAACAAGAAAAGAAAGAAAGACAGAAGAAAAAGGAAGAAACAATGAAGAAATGGAAGAAACAAGAAAAGAAAGAAAGAAAGACAGAAGAAAAAGGAAGAAACAAAGAAGAAATGGAAGAAGCAAGGAAAGAAAGAAAGACAGAAGAAAAAGAAAGAAACAATGAAGAAATGGAAGAAACAAGAAAAGAAAGAAAGAAAGACAGAAGAAAAAGGAAAGCAAGAAAAAGAAATCGAGAGAAACAAGAAAAGAAAGAAAGAAAGAAAGAAACAATGAAAGAAAGAAACAAGAAAAGAAAGAAAGAAAGACAGGAAAGGAAGAAACAAAGAGAGAAAGAAAGAAACAAGAAAACAAAGAAAGAAAGACAGAAGAAAAAGGAAGAAACAATGAAGAGATTGGAAGAAACAAGAACAGAAAGAAAGAGAAAGACAGAGAGAAAAAGGAAGAAACAAAGAAAGAAATGGAAGAAACAAGAAAGAAATAAAGAAAGACAGAAGAAAAAGGAAGAAACAAAAGAAATGAAACAAGAAAAGAAAGAAAGAAAGAAAGGAAGAAACAATGAAAGAAAGAAACAAGAAAAGAAAGAAAGAAAGAAAGAAAGGAAAGAAACAAAAGAAAGAAATCGAGAGAAACAAGAAAAGAAAGAAAGAAAGAAAAACAATGAAAGAAAGAAACAAGAAAAGAAAGAAAGAAAGACAGAAGAAAAAGGAAGAAACAAAGAAGGAAGAAACAAGAAAAGAAAGAAAGACAGAAGAAAAAGGAAAGAAACAATGAAGAAATGGAAGAAACAAGAAAGAAAGAAAGAAAGACAGAAGAAAAGGAAGAAACAAAGAAAGAGAAATGGAAAGCAAAGAAAACTTGAAAAGACAGAAGAAAAAGAGAGGAAGAAACAATGAAGAGATTGGAAGAAACAAGAACAGAAAGAAAGAAAGACAGGAAAGAAAGGAAAGAAACAAAGAAAGAAAGAAACAAGAAAAAGAAAGAAAGAAAGGAAGAAACAAGAAAACAAGAAACAAGAAAGAAAGAAAGAAAAAGGAAGAAACAATGAAAGAAACAAGAACGAAAGAAAGAAAGAAAGAAAGGAAGAAACAAAAGAAATCGAAAGAAAGAAAGAAAGAAAGACAGAAGAAAAAGGAAAGAAACAAAGAAAGAAATGGAAGAAACAAGAAAGAAAGAAAGAAAGACAGAAGAAAAAGAAAGAAACAGAGAGAGAGAAACAAAAGAAAGAAAGAAAGACAGAGAATGAAAGGAAGAAACAAAAGAAATGAAAGAAAGAAAAGAAAGAAAGACAGAAGAAAAAGGAAGAAACAAGAAAGAAAGAAACAAAAAAAGAAAGAAAGAAAGAAAGAAAAAGGAAGAAACAGAAAGAAAGAAAGAAAGAAAGAAAGAAAGAAAGGAAAGAAACAAAAGAAAGAAAGAAAGAAAGAAAGAAAGAAACAAGAAATCGAGAGAAACAAGAAAAGAAAGGAAAGAAAAAGGAAGAAACAACGAAGGAAGAAACAAAAAAAAAGAAAGAAAGAAAGAAAGGAAGAAACAAAAGAAATCGAGAGAAAAGAAAGAAAGGAAAGAAACAAAAGAAATCGAGAGAAACAAAAGAAAGAAAGACAGACGAAAAAGGAAGAAACAAAGAAGAATGGAGAAAAAAAAAGGAGAAACAAAGCGCAAATAAAAATTAAATGAAACTTATGTTTATATGATCACAACCGAAAAATAGTAATGCCATTTCTTTTGAGATTGCCTGTTTATGGATTCATTTTGTGTCGTCTGCCTGTTTGATTCTCTCCGAAATGGTCCATTGGATGCCAACGTAACAGAAAATAAAAATGCAACGTTCAGACGCCGTAAAGCCTAGTAATAAACAATTCAAGCCATGTTATTAGAAAAAAAAAAAAAAAAAAGACTAAACTCAAAAAATCTTTTCCCATAAGGCAGTGCGCAGTATTTTGTATTATGTCGAATCAAAGTAGCAGAACCAAAAATAAATGTTCTTATTTCCTCGTCCTTTAAGTATTTGGGTGTTAGGGATCAATTTGTTTTCTACTGCAGGCTTTCGCATTAACAGAATTTGTTAAAAATATCCGATTCGTTGGATATATTAAACGAAGAGTTCTTTAATGTTTTGTGTTCCTTCAGTATGTAAGCGATTATGGCTCTCCACAGCTTCCTGTCCTTTGCAACCCCCAAGCAATGTTTGTCTCCATACTATTACTCTAATATATTGGATGTTTCCTACTCGCCTTCATTGAGATGATCGAATTTTCCAATCCCTTTTTCCTCACATTATCTCCGAAAAATTTTAGCTGCCTTCCTGATTTTAAGCACAAGTGTACTTTTTGATAACATTTTCCTAAAGAATTACTCATTTTTCGTTTGTAATATTCTCAGCATTGTTCTATAGAGATACATATCTGCTAATTCAATAGTCCTACCTATGACGATAAACTAAAACCGGTAGCAAGGCCTCTGATCGGAAGATTAGGGGTTTTGACGAGCGTATAGACACCGCTTAATTTCTGTAGTTCACAGGTGCACTCTAACTCGGTATAGGATTATATGTCAGGGTCCCAGCTATTGGCAAATAGTGAGCCACCACTCAAAATAAAAAAAAATACTTGTATTTTTACTACAAAATACATTTTTACATGTATATGCGTTGTGGTGCAGAGGATATCGACTCGAAACGACAAATCGGGGTGTCGAGTTCGAATTATAGTTGAATTCGTTGCATTCACTTACGCACAAATACCCTTGGGAAAGGTATGAATTCATTTCTTTCCTCCAGCTATGGGTTAAACAGCAGGACAGATTGGGCTCTATAGCCTTTGCTGGCAACCAGTCTACCGCAGAAAGCGGGGGCAACATACCGCGGGATAATCTGCCCAGTCAGTCATGTCTCTTTCGAAACATGATTGCCCAAAACGTGTATCATGTATGGCACTTAAGTGACTGACTGAATATAGTAGTTGAAAAAAGATTAAGGCTTCTCCCGGGCATAAAGTGGGGGATCAATTTTATATTGTTATGAAGTAATAAACTGATGCCCCCACTAATTACTACTTAAAAAGATAATACATCTCTCCCCCCTCTAGCTATGAGTCAAATAACAGCACAGATTGTGTTTTATAGCCTTGGCTGGCAACCTGTCTACCGCAGAAAGCAATAGCAACCTAATCTTCTGCCCAGTCAGTCATGTCTCTTTTAAGTTTTTTCGTCGTAAACTGAATTTTGAAGGCTAAATAACTCCCCTGAGTAAATGGTATCATGGCTGAGACTAAGAACTACAATTATACCTACTTATACCTACTTGCCTTTTATATATATATATATATATATATATATATATATATTATCGATTTTCTGCACTATTGTAAGAACTGCAACCATGAAATTTCTGAATATCGTTTCTTATGTCTTTGTCTATGAGTGTATGAAATTTGATTAAAATCGGACCACTCCTTCTATAACCCGATTTTTTCGATTTTCGATATTTATCGGGGGTACCTCGACACAAAACCTAGGTAAGAACACTCGCAGACGCTTATAGTACAACTGTGTAAATTTTCAAGAAAATCGGTTCAGCCGTTTCAGAGTCTATAGGTAACGGACACACACACACACACACACACACACACACACACACACACACACACACACACACAAAGTTCCTTTTATAAATAAGTTTAGATTAGATGCTTTCAGGTTAAAAGATAAATTTTAAATGTTTTCTACATTATAAAATGCATTGCTATTTAATGATGAAATATACATATTTTGTTCATAATTTTATGCTTTCAGGGTAAAAGATATATTTTTATATATGTTTTCTACATTATAAAATGCATTGCTATTTGATAATGTAATATATATATTGTGTATATAATTTTAAGCTTCCAGGGTAAAAGATATATTTTTATATATGTTTTGTACATTATAAAATTTATTTCTATTTAATGATAAAATTTACATATTTTGTATATAATTTTATGCTTTCAGGGTGAAAGTATATTTTTATATATATTTCTACACTCTAAAATGTATTGCTAGTATTTTCACTACTAAAATGGACAGTTAGTAATTTTCTTATAAAAGAGTATTTTGCTATAAAATGTATTTTTATGTTTTTAGTGGTGTATTGATTGTCGTTTTACTATAAAAATGTTTTGTCTATTTTTGGTTGGAGATTCACTATTTGCACATAGCTGGCACTCTAGCGGGTGCTAATACCCGAATCAAAATGGACCTGGGAACAACAGCTAAGAGGTGGTTCTAAGCTAGTCAAAACCTCCAGTTACCTTATTGCTGTCGGATACAGTTTATCGTCATACCCAGGACGAGGGACAGAGGAAAACAGCGCGTAAATTACCGAATGCACTTGTTCAAATGGTTGGCAGAAGAGGGATTGAGAGAGATAGCAAGAAAGACAAAATGTACTAAGAGTTACAAGGGAGAGGAAATTATGGAGAGTCATGATCGAACAAGGCGAGAAGAAGAATAAAGATAAGGAGGAGGTAGAAGGAGGAGGAGGAGGGGGAATAAGAAGAAAGAGGAGGAGGAGGTAGAAGGAAGAGGAGGAATAAGAAGAAAGAGGAGGAGGTAGAATGAGGAAAAAATAAGACGATAGAAGAAGAAGAAGAAGAAGAAGGAAAGGAAGGTAAGAAGAAGAAGAAGAAGAAGAAGAAGAAGAAGAAGAAGAAGAAGAAGAAGAAGAAGAAGAAGAAGAAGAAGGAAGGGGAGAAGAAGAAGAAGAAGAAGAAGAAGAAGGGAAGGAGGTAGAAGAAGAAGAAGAAGAAGGAAGGAAGGAAGGAAGAAGAAGAAGAAGAAGGGAAGGAGGTAGGAAGAAGAAGAAGAAAAAGAAGAAGGGAAGGAGGTAAGAAGGAAGAAGAAGAAGAAGAAGAAGGGAAGGAGGTAGAAGAAGAAGAAGAAGGGAAGGAGGTAGAAGAAGAAGAAGAAGAAGAAGGGAAGGAGGTAGAAGAAGAAGAAGAAGTAGAAGAAGAGAAGGAGGTAGAAGAAGAAGAAGAAGAAGAAGAAGGGAAGGAGGTAGAAGAAGAAGAAGAAGGGAAGGAGGTAGAAGAAGAAGAAGGGAAGGAGGTAGAAGAAGAAGAAGAAGAAGGGAAGGAGGTAGAAGAAGAAGAAGAAGAAGAAGAAGGGAAGGAGGTAGAAGAAGAAGAAGAAGAAGAAGAAAAAGAAGAAGGGAAGGAGGTAGAAGAAGAAGAAGGGAAGGAGGTAGAAGAAGAAGAAGGGAAGGAGGTAGAAGAAGAAGAAGAAGTAGAAGAAGGGAAGGAGGTAAGAAGAAGAAGAAGAAGAAGAAGAAGAAGAAGAAGAAGAAGAAGGGAAGAAGAAGAAGAAGAAGAGGATTGGTACTGACAGCTAAGGTTGTCTTCCAATTTTGTTACAGCCGGCTAAACTGAAGATAAAATTGTCTATTTGTAAAATTAACAATATCGTAACAACAGTACGGCATTTTTTATTACTTGTAGAATTGGTTGGAATGAAGAACAGTGAAAAATTTATAACCGAATAGATTGTAAATTCTTGATACAGTTGATAGCAGTCTTATTGATATCGAGTGTTTGGGATTTGAAAATCTGCCAATTTTTTCATCCGAATCTATCTGACATATATACAAGTCTACTATTCGTCCGTGCTTGGAATATTGCTGTCACATCTGGTCTGTTGAACTTTCTATATATTTAGAGATTCTTAATAAAATCCCAAAAAGAATCTACACAAATAGACAAATACTAAAGAATCTGCAATGTTATTAATTCTATCTGGCATATCGGCTTCAGTCACTTTCCCACCACCGTAACGTAAATTACCTTTGTCTTTTCTGTGTGTTTTTTTAAAATCATATCGCCGCGAGCAAGGCGGCAACGCCACTGATGTGCAGGGGGCTACGTAAGAGTGAAAAGATTGGAAAAGAGAAAGCCGGAAACCATATCTTAAACAGGGAACAAGGAATGAGCCTCTTCACCTGTTTAATAGACGTGGGTGGAGTGTGAACCGGACGATAGTTTAGTCTATCTACTCCAATTGAAAAAATAAAGAAGAGTGAAAAGTTTGAAAAAGAGAAAGCCGGAAACCACATCCTAAACAGGGAACAAGAGATGAGCCTCTTCACCTGTTCAATAGACGTGGGTGGCGTGTGAACCGGACGATAGTTTAGTCTATCTACTCCAATTGAAAAAAAAAGAAAAAAAAGAAAAGAGTGAAAAGATTGGAAAAGAGAAAGCCAGAAACCACATCCTAAAGAGGGAACAATGGATGAGCCTCTTCACCTGTTCAATAGACGTGGGTGGCGTGTGAACCAGACGATAGTTTAGTCTATCTACGCCAATTGAAAAAAAGAAAAAAAAAAGAAAAGAGTGTAAAGACTGGAAAAGAGAAAGCCGGAAACCACATCCTAAACAGGGAACAAGGAATGAGCATCTTCACCTGTTTAATAGACGTGGGTGGAGTGTGAACCGGACGATAGTTTAGTCTATCTACTCCAATTGAAAAAAAAAAGAAGAGTGAAAAGATTGGAAAAGAGAAAGCCGGAAACCACATCCTAAAGAGGGAACAATGGATGAGCCTCTTCACCTGTTCAATAGACGTGGGTGGCGTGTGAACCGGACGATAGTTTAGTCTATCTACTCCAATTGAAAAAAAAGAAAAGAGTGAAAAGATTGGAAAAGAGAAAGCCAGAAACCACATCCTAAAGAGGGAACAAGGAATGAGCCTCTTCACCTGTTTAATAGACGTGGGTGGAGTGTGAACCGGACGATAGTTTAGTCTATCTACTCCAATTGAAAAAATAAAGAAGAGTGAAAAGATTGGAAAAGAGAAAGCCGGAAATCACATCCTAAACATGGAACAATGGATGAGCCTCTTCACCTGATATAAATACTTTCATGCTAATTGTTCTAATGAACTTTCCTCTGCGGAATTTTGTGGTGTGTTTGGGCCAGTAATTGTCGCTAGCTAAATTTAAGGTAAAACAGTTTAAAGACCAGTCTTCCCCATTCCCACTTTTGGCCTTTTGTCGCATTTTTATGTTTTTAAAATAAATATTACTTTCTTCTACGGTAAAACATAACTCAATAAATCCCGAACCTAACTAATAAAACAACAACTTTTAGGCAAAACTCGACTTTATTCATCAACATAGTCTCCTTCTAGGGTGTTACAGCGATTAGAATGCTTCTCTAACAATTCAATGACTTTTCTGTAGAATAATTTTTCTTTCGCCTCAAAATATGCCTCAGTTTCCGATATCACTTCTTCATAGCAGCCAAATCTATTTCCCTGAAGCATTCTTTTGAAGTCTGCAAACAGCCAGTAGCCGCTGGAGTCCAGATCTGGCGAAGAGGGTAGATGCGTAAGCAATTCGAAGTGAAATTTGTGTAGTTTTGCAATTGTTGTGATTGATTTGTGACACGGTGCATTGTTTTGGTGAAAGATCATTTTTTTATTCTTCATTTGTGGCAGTGTTTTTGTCGAATTCTTCCTCCAAACGCACCAATAATGCTATATAATGGTTCTTCCTTTCTCAAGGTAATCGATTTACAAAATATCTTGCACATCTGTCACGTGAGCATCAGATACTTTAAGCCCTCCTTCCTATCAGTCAGTTAAGTGGTATACGTGAGACATGACTGACTGAGCAAAAGATTTTCCTGCAGTAGGTTGCCATTACTTTCTGCAGTATACTAGTTGACAACCAAGGCTATAGAACCCAATCTGTCCTGCTGTTTAACCCATAGCTGGAGGGAAGAAACGGATTAATACCTTTCCCAAGGGTATTTGCGCGTAAGTGAATGCAACGAATTCAACTGGAATTTGAACTCGGTTCTCCGATTTCTCGTTCCAAGCCGATCATTTCTAAAATTACTTTTATGATAATTGTACTGAAGAATACTGTACTCTATGGTACCTAGACTCTATAAATTTAAGTGTAGTACTATTTGTGGTCCAGTGGATATCGGCTCGGAGCGAGAAATCGGGGAGCCGAGTTCGAATTCCAGCTGAATTCATTGCCTTCACTTACGCACAAATACCCCTGGGAAAGGTATTAATCCGTCTATTTCTTCCAGTTATGAGTTAAATAACAGGACAGATTGGGTTCTATAGCCTTGGCTGGCAACCAGCCTACCGCAGAAAACAATGGCAACCTACTGCGGGATAATCTTCTGCACATTCATTCATGTCTCTTTCGAGACATGATCGCCCAAGCGTGTATCACGTATGGCACTTAACTGATTGACTGAATATAACAGAAACATGATTAAGGCTTCTACTGGGCATAAAGTGGGTGATCGGTTTTCTATTGTCATGAAGTAATAAACTGATCTCCCACTAATTACTACTTAATAATAGAATAATATAATTCACCAGTCTACCGCAGAAAGCAATGGCAACCTACTGCGGGATAATCTTCTGCCCGGTCAGTCATGTC
Organism: Ascarosepion bandense; assembly: GCA_037127315.1. Taxonomy (NCBI): domain Eukaryota; kingdom Metazoa; phylum Mollusca; class Cephalopoda; order Sepiida; family Sepiidae; genus Ascarosepion; species Ascarosepion bandense. Next base: position 6,094,182 of record JBBBDQ010000828.1, read on the forward strand.
TCGAAAGAGACATGATCGCCCAAGCGTGTATCACGTATGGCACTTAACTGACTGACTGAATATAACAGAAAGATGATTAAGGCATTTACTGGGCATAAAGTGGGTGATCGGTTTTCTATTGTCATGAAGTAATAAACTGATCTCCCACTAATTACTACTTATTAATAGAATAATATAATTCACCAGTCTACCGTAGAAAGCAATGGCAACCTACTGCGGGATAATCTTCTGCCCAGTCAGTCATGTCTCGAAAGAGACATGATCGCCCAAGCGTGTATCACGTATGGCACTTAACTGACTGACGATATGGGTGGCAAGCTCTTATCATTTTACAGTTGTCTCTGCTCGCAATGAACGCAAGCGAGTTCTAAATGATGCTAAGCTGCTGTTTGCTGTTCTCGCTTGTGGAACCTCCTTTTGGATTCCTGTTTTCCAAGTAACTTTGTTCTTCAAAAATTTAAATGCAATATCAGTTGTTATCTTCTTAAATTCCGTTCTTTTATTTTTTCGCCCCTTAATAAATTTTTTCTTACGTTCTTTAACACTCAGTAATCGCCTGCGTGTGTATGTCTTTGGTGATTTGCTTAGGATGATATGATTAGAAAAAGAGCAGTTATTGACAAGTATTGGTGTGTATGTTCGTGTGTGCATGAGATTAGTAAGACTTTCCACGGTGTGAAGAAAACTATTCACCTTTAGAAGCATTGTCGCTACTGTTTAAGCAGCGGAATTTTTGCACTATGTCACCCATTAAAGCCCTCTGTAGAATCTGCTATTAATTATAAAATTATAAAAAATATGCAGTATTCATTATAGGCTTCTACCATTAATGTCCACTGTTCCCAAAATGAGACAATGGTTAACGAATTAATATAAATATACATCACAAATGATTCTTGTTAAAATGCAATAGCAATTCACTAGAAATAAATTCATTAAAAGAATTTATTGTAAATTAATTTTTATAACAATTCATTACAAATGAGTTGACAGTTAAAAGCACTCTAATGATTTTATAGTAAATTATGTCGCAACAAATTTTCTTTTGAAAATAAGATCTAAATGATTCATATTAAATTACTATAAAATTAATTACGCATTATTTTATAAATAAAATTCATTACAAATGACTTTAACCGATAAATCACTCCGTAAAAACCGGTATTAATTATGAAAAGTAAAATAATATTTAAGTAATAATTGTGAAAACTAAAATAAAATTCCCGTAATAATTGTTTTATTTTTTTGGTTTCACTCCAAGCAAAGCAGTACTTCTACTAGTGCTCAAGGGGGTACAATGAGAAGAGAGGGAAGACAGAAAAAAAAGCAGTACAAGTGATGTTGTAGAAAGTGTAATAGAGAAGAAGGAGACAGGGAGATAGAAGATGGCAATTGACATTGAATTTAAACTTATTGTAGCTATCATGGAAGCAAGCATGGGGAATGGAGTTCCACAGGTGGGAAGTGCAAGGAAAGGAACTGATGGAGTAGAATTGGCGGTTACATTTGCCTCTTTTGATGGTAAAATGGTGGGATCTAGTTACCAATCTAGTTGTTCGGGTAAACTCATAAGGGGAGAGCACCAGGAAATAAAGCTCAACCGAGCAGAAGCCGTCAAAATTCTTTTATAAAAGACAGAGGGAAACCACATTCCGTCGGTGAGAAAGAGACTGAAAGTGAGCAGCAGTGTTTGAATTTAAGTAAGTCAAAAAGGGTTGATAAGCCGTAAAATAAATAATCGATCAAGATAAATGTTGATTACTAGTGAGAAAACTAGCATTTATTTTTAATTAATTCAGAAGATTTCTTGAATATTCAAGCCGGTATATATATATATATATATATATATATAGAGAGAGAGAGAGAGAGAGAGAGTGAGAGAGTGTTGTTCCAAAGAGAGAAATTGGTATAGAATAAAAGTGCGAGAAGCCGTGAACGTTTTGTTTAAAGTGTAGATTTATTGTTGCTATAATAATAATAATAATAATAATAATAATAATAATAATAATATCACTTGCTTTTTGTATGATATATTTAGTGTCCATAATGATATTTGTAACTCTACACGTGTTTTGAGTCTTAAGTTGACTCTCTTTAGGCGAATAAACTTGTGATTTCACATATCGAATTCCGTTTACTTTCCTGATGCCCAAAGTATCGTGTATAAATAGATAAGTCAAGTGGTGATCAGGTCAGAGAGTTTGAATGTGTGCGTGTGTGTTGGGCTTTTTCACTCGCACGTTAAGTTTCTTCTGTCGCCTTCGTTGTCTGTAAAGAATCTTTTCACTGACTTGCGAAATTTATTTCGTCTTTCTACTTTAAAATTGTTTTCAACGATTTTGATTCAATTTTACTCTACAGGCCATCTAGATCAGGAACAACTACATTGTAGATCTTCCTCTGAATTTTTTCAAGAACAGCAATATGAAAAGTAGGGGCACCTGACCAGATATGGCAACTATACTCAAGGCATTCAGCCTTGTCCACAGTAAAGGGTAGAACCTCAATATTATCGAGTAGTGGAGGGATCGAAGGTTTGCTGTTGTTCAGCACACTTTTTGCATATCCGCCAGTAGTCCTTAGTGCCAAACTTGAGGGATGCTATACGTTGCTTCATTATATTAGCAAACAGCAGCTTAGCATCCTTTAGGACTCGCTTGCGTTCATTGCGAGCAGAGATAAAAATGCGTCTGTCAGACGCGTCACTCTGGTAAAGCCGGAAGAAGTGATTCCTGTAGCCAATAGCGGCCGAGTAAGCAGGAGAGAAGCAAGGGGAAGAATAAGGTTTAAGACAGAACTTTCTGAAAGCATCGATGGCTTTCACGTAGGAGGAGATCTCGAATGCACAGATTTCAACAGGTTAAATTTAGTGTGTCTTTTTTTTTGCATTCGAATTTCGTGTGTCTCTGTGTGTGTGTCTTAGTTTTTTCATGTTGTTCTGTTGAGGGAAGGCTTGTATTTTTTTATAAATATTTCTTCTTGCATTATGAGTGTGTCATAATCTCCATTTTGGTAGATAGCCATTACTCTGAATTTACCTCCACTGCATTCATGTAAACGTTGGGAGACATACAATTTCCTGTTATTGGCTAGCTTAATATTACTTCTGTGCATGGCTACTCTTTTATTCAGGCCTTGTGTCGCCCCCACGTATATCTTTGCTCATCCATCGCATTTTATAGCACAAATTACGTTTTTAGAGGTGCAGCTCTAGATGTTTTTATTTCGAATATATTTTTTGTTTGTGACACCCTGTGTTGTGTGTTGCTCGAATTTTCATGAGGTTAGGATGTTTTAAATTTTGGGGTTGGCGCTTGCTATTAATTATTTTAGTTGTGTTTAAGATTTCCTTTATTTTATCATTTTTGTTGAGTAATTCCATGTGTGTTTTGATCTTTGTAAATAATTCTGGATTGTTTTTGTTGTGTGTTGAAACGTATGCTAGAATGTTTTCTTCTTTTCCATATTTTTTTAAATTCCGGAGAGATTCTAATGGTATTTCTTCTGTCATTTGGAAACCCTTGTTTATTAATGGAGTGGAGTATCCTCTTATGTGTAGTGTTTTTCGTAGTTCCTCTAGGCGTATTTTATGAAGGATTTCGTCAGCTACTATTGTGCAAAGTGTATATATATATATATATATATATATATATATATATATATATATATAGTCATCCGCAGACATCTGTTTCGCTGTATCACAGCTCATCAGTACGGTTAGACTCCGATTGCTTTTTTACCCAGGATTGAATCCCGACCGAATTAGCGTCAGTCGGCGATTCTACTTCTGAGCTATGGGCGCTCGGTAGAAGGAGGTAGACTTTTTAGAGTGTATATTATCATTATACACGCCCAATAGCTGAGAGTGTTTTAATTTATTGCTGAATGAGCGATGCCTACACGCCAGAGTAGCTACTGCTTTTCAAAGTATACCATTCTTCCAGAGTGTTCAATCAGGGTGTGAGAGCGTAAATAGTCATCCATAGACAAATCTGTTTCGCTGTATCACAGCTCATCAATACGGTTAGACAGCCGATTGCTTTTTACTCAGGATTGAAACCCGAACGATTCTACCTCTGAGCTATGAGCGCTCGATAGAAAGAAGCATATATATATATATATATATATATATATATATATATACTATACTAGGCATATATAATATATATATATATATATATATATATATATATATATATGTGTGTGTACTATTTAATGATAAAAACCGAGTATCCACCCAAATACAAATATCCATTAAAAATAATGTTCAAACAAATAAATTAAAATATATGTTAATGTAGATATAGTTTTTTTTTGGGGGGGGGGGGGCTCAGGTAGTATCGCTTTACAGAAAAACAAAAATTCATATTATAGAAAATGTATAACAACTGAACGAAACTTTCAAGCTTTACAACATTTAGAGGGAAAAGTTGAATCAGGTGCATGAACAATAAGTAGCTGTATTGAAAATCAAAATTAAGGACATTGAAAAAGAAATGCATTGGAAAAATAAAATCTGTCATGCATACTGTGCAAAAAAACATTTCCCCTTCTTTAAAATTGGGATGTGCGGATGACGTAATGTCTACGGCTATATCGTGTTGAATACACACACACACACACACACACACACACACACACACACACACACACACACACACACACACACACACACCAACAAAAAAAAATGAAATGGATATCTATATTTCTTACAATACAAGATATGTTTCGGCTTTAAATAACCCTGAAAGGATTGATAAACCGTAAAAAATAAAGCATTCAACTTTATAAGTTGGTTTTGTAAAAACGATTTGTATAAGACTATATAAAATATATCATTTTCTCAACAAAAACGTGAAAATAAATAAAAATTTCTATTTTTCTATATTTTTTATTTTAATAGTTATTCAATGTGCGGGTTAACGGTGCGGAATGTTAAATGTCTGACTTCTTTTCTCTTCTTTTCTCCTCATCTACGGATTAAATAGCAGGGCTCTCGGAATCTGATTTGCAGTAAATATAGAAAAAAACTGATCTCAATTTAAAACCGTTTAGAAGACAGCGTGAAACTACTCCACTATCTTCCCCAACTATTCTTTACCGCATAATAAAAGTAAAAAAAACCCAAAAAACAAACCCCCCCCCCCAGAAAGCCACGATCGATTGCGCCCTGAATGAACCTGGCATTAAAAAGAAAGAAAAAAGCAAAGTTCAGAAATATATATTTTGCGGCATATAACAAGGTTGTTAAAGCCAAATATATAATTCAGGGTGCATATAAAAAGAAATTGACAAATTTAATTAATAATTAAAAAAGGGTTAATTAATGACACCAAAGAACCCAAAAGACCTGACTGATTTATTTTATATTTATTCTAAAACGTAAACTACAAGAAATTTAAATGCATCAGCAAAAAGGAGGAGCTCAAAATTCCAAATACAGGTCGGGGATACTAAAATCACGCGGATACAGAAATTTAAATACCTGGGAAGTTTTATAACGGAAGACGGAATCTGCAACACTGAGATTCGAAGGCCTATTGGCATGGCCAAAAATGTATTTCAAAAGCTAAGCCGAGTATTGAGAGACAGGAAAATTTCGTTGGAAATAAAGTTTACTGCACCGTTATATGATATATATCTTCCTATATGGCAGAGAATGCTAGACAATCTCATCAAAGATGAAAGAGATATTCGAAGCAACAGAAATGTTGTTCTACAGAAGCATGTTGAGGATTCCATGGACCGAACACATGAGGATTTAGAGAGAATAGAAATGAAACTAAAATTTAACTCAAGAAAGAGACAGTTGAAATTTCTGAGACACGTAATAAGGAAGGGGAGCTTAGAGAACCTGATACTCACAGGGTGGATGGAGAGAAAGAAAGACAAGGGAAAACGGCCCATGACATACTTGATGGGCTTAAGCAAATGGATGGCAGAGAGAGAAATAACGAGACACAATATATTAAGAGCTACAAAAGACTGGAAGATGTGGAGACCATGATCGCTTGCGTCATGAAGGGACACAACATATAATAGAAGAATAATTGTCAAAATTATTAGTTCAACCCAGAAGACGAGTAGTGAATATTTGAACGGCAACCCTTACAAGTGCGATACGACAATGAAGATAACGGATTCCAATGGCTGAGTTATTTTAATTTTAAGCCTAATCTTTCGAGGAACTTTAAAAATACACTTTTCATGTCTAAAACGGGAAGTTATCTCTTTACTACCAACTAAGAATGCTTTCGAATTGCGTACGGCTTCTCAACACTGATAGAAAGGCTTGTCTTTGAAGAATCGTTTATGGCTTCCAAACATAAGCGTGTCAATGTTCTATTCGTCGTTATCTGCCGTTTTTAATGGTTGGCTGTTTTAAAATGAACTGATTAACATTCAGTTCTGTTCTGTCAGTTAATTGCCACACGTAATACAAGCTTGGGCAATGATGTCTCCAAAAGACATGACTGACAGGGCAGTAGATTTTCTCTGGTTCCTGGGCGATGATGTCTCCAAGAGACATGACTGACAGGGCAGTAGATTTTCTCTGGTTCCTCGACGACATGAATTTGAGCATGCTAGTAGATTTGCAGTCACTCATTTGCTATTTACTAAATGTAACCTCCTCTTCTACTCTAACAGTTTTTTTTCACGCACTCCCCCCCCTGTGGCACTCCCTTCAGTTTACTGACTTCCATGATAACTAAAATCTGTCTTCTTGAATCCAGTTTGTGTTATGTCCTTTCCACGATGCTTCCTTAACTCAGTTTTCTCTTTCACTTTCACTCACTGTGGCTCCCCTACGTACGTCACTGTGGCTCCCTACGTACGAGTTGCTTTACCACCTAGCGTGGATGAAACGATTAAAAACGAAATCTAGAAGAGCAACCGATACTTAGGTGTTTGGTCTCATCAGGCATGGGAAGGTATGTAATATCAACCAGGAAAACATTGGATAAACAAATACAGTGTAACCCTGATATAAGAGAGTTGTCAGGACCGGATAAAAGTTATCTTATATCCGAGTTTGTTCTGTTTTATATACATTACAACAGGCTCTAATTTGGGACCAGATAAAATATTTCTTATATCCGGGTTTCTCTTATATCCTGGTTATACTGGTTTGCCAAATGTGTAATAGAACTTTTAAAAGCCTTTCTGGTTTTAAGAGCAATTGTAGAGATTCCACCACCGCTGTTTAAAACCGATTCTTGGTATCTCCTGAATAACCTGTACGTTATACATCGTAGTTCTTGAAAAGGTCAATTTATTTAGCATAGAATTGCGCATTCATAGCCAAATTTGCGCTAGATAGGCCATGTCACTCACCTTGAAATCAATGGATTACCCAAATAAAGGCTCTATAGAACTCAACCGCATGGTGAACCAAAGAATTGCTTCAAGGACAGAAGGTGCTAAGATATTCCACGAACACTCAATGAGTTGGAAAAATGTCTAGCGTGCAGCTAGGAAAGGGGAATTAATCATTTTGCAATCCATTAATTTATATGTGTGGATGTTTCAGAGTTTGTCTCTTCAATATGGCCACACTAGCCACAAAAAGAGTCCTACGATTACAGTCAATACTACACTCAGAATAAGCATACAGGATGTGTTAGAAAATATGAAGAAACCACTCCGATATCACCTGTGGCATGAAGACATTAACCCACAAGTTAGTTGAACAGAATTTACAAACCTGGCTAGGCTCTGTACAGAACAACTTTACCACGTTTCTAACAAACATTGTAAGTCACTTTATGGCTTTAAAAGCTATTGTTATCATGTAATTTAAAACCATAGATGAAACTTGTCAGCGATGATCACACGTGTTGATGAATTGATATCGATCATATATGAGCAATTAATGGCTTTTTTTTAAAATTCATTATTATTTTTTATTACTATAAATGTAATACTTAATGGGCTCTCATGTTTGGGTAGATATCCACGTGCGTTTTTTTTAACAGTAAAGTTGGTGTCTACCTGCGTAGAGAGGGAAACAACGAAATGATAAAAACATTGGAATAATCTTCCCGCCTTGAAAATAGTCACCCCCACACCCACTTTGTGTTTAAGTTGGAGGTCAAATTATTTTTCGTACTTGGTATGATAATAGACTGCATCCGGCAGCAAGGATGATTGGGGGATTAGAGGTTTTGAGGAGCCTGGAACCATCTTTTAATTGCTGTTGTTCCATGATCCACCCTGACCCGGAGTGGTAGAACCTGTTAGAGGCCCCAGCCATGGTCAAATAGTGACCTTCCCAAACTGGGTTTAAAATATTATGAAAGTATAAAAATACATTTTGTATTAAAATTACCAACAATACATTTTCACAGAAAGTAAAAAAAGAAATTAGCGGCAATATATTTTGTGAAAAAAAAAAAAAAAAAAAATACCAATGCTCAAAACAAAATTAAATTTTGGCATAAAATGACCCATCAGCTGTTAATATACCATTAAACAAACAAATCAGTTCAAATCTCCAAAGAAAATTAAGTTTCGGCATGAAATGACCCATAAGGTTAAATAAACAAAAAAAGAAAAAATAACGGTAAGATATTTCGTGTTATGATTTCAAACATACGCACCGTAATGGGGGGCGCTAGTGGGTGTCGTCAGTGATGTCATCGCGAGGATCACTAGGGGGTTTCGGGTCTTTCAACATCATACCCCCATCACCGCGCCGACCCGACCAGAGATGATCAGTTTCTGGTCCATCCTCGATAAGCGCTTTCAGACACTGGAAAAATTACTTTTAGGCCCGGTACGAAACCTTGCTGATTGCGACTGATTGCGACAGTCAGAGCCACTTTCCATTTAGAGGCGAATCATACATGAGCTCGTCCGAAACATTAATTTAAACTTATGCATTTTATCTTATTTACGGGTACTAATAAAATGAAGAGAAATCAGAAATGCTGAATTTCGGGGATTTTTAGCTCACAATTTGTTTTGAAATTAAAGGCAGAAAGTGCATCCTGAATAATTACACCGGAATTTTAGTTGTTCTTTTTACACTTTGGAAAAGCATAAGAGAAAACCAAACAGGAACAGATAACTCACTTTGAAAAGGAAGAAAATAAAACCAGTCGCCATCATTGTTCAATATTCACTGCATCTCTTAAATGTTACAGTTTGCTCTCGAACAAAAGGGGTCAGAATCACATTTTTGGCTATTTGCAATCTAATAATCCGTTGTTTGGAAGTAGGCCAGTCAAGACAACATTTTCAACAGAGCACAGTACCACTCATAATGCAGGACTGATTGAATGCTGTTCCGAACAACGTATTCATCGGACACAAGGAAGAAGAAAATATTCTAATCAATATGAGCGTGTGTACGTGATACATTTTACCCAGAAATAAGCAAAAAGTTAAACAGTAATGAAATTACAACAAATCCTAGAATCTCTCCATACCTCAGGGGCAGGCAAACCTTTATGGAACCAATGCACATATATGACTATAGATTTATCCGTAAAATATATAGAAAATGTAGGAATATGAACACTGATATATTTTTTACAGTATTAACATTATTCGAACTATTGTCCTCATCTTTGTTGCCATTTGTACGACGTTTCGGCCGTTTTACACTCCAGCCTTCTTCAGGTGCCAGGAATTTCGAACTGAACCCTTTATTACAATCACTGGCGTATATGAACTCCATTCCTTGCGTAAAGCCTCGCTTGGAAATCATGAGTTATTTCCCTCTAACCCTACAAGTTACTTGTTCGCCACTTCTGTAGCCTGGTATTGAACTCACAACTCTAAGCGTTAATTCAGGAACTAACCAACGTTTATATCTACTGGACCATGTGTTTTCAAGGAAATATTTTTTATTTTAAAAAATCCCTTAGTCACTAGACGAAGCAACTAAAAGAATATTAGATTGTTCTCGAAGTTAAGCAACGTCGAGTTTGGTCAATATGTAGTTTGAGTTTGAGTTTTGTTTAACGGCACATCAACCAATGTGGGTTATTTAATACCAAACATTTAGGGTTCTAAGGTATTTTTTAATGTTCGGTTATAGTGAAAAGGTTGATTTAGTCAGATTTTGTTGAAAAGTTTTTTGTGATCTTTTTTTTCATTTTAGAAAACGGAAGATGTCTTCTAGTTTTGTATTAAAAATGTATTGCTGGTAAGTTTGTCTTCAAAAATGTATATTCTTCTATAAAAGTTTATTTTTATACTTTCATAGTGTTTTCACCCCAGTTTGGGGGTTAACTATTTTCCCATAGCTGGGACCCTAACAGGTAATACCACTCCGGGTCAGGGTGGACCTGGGAACAACAGCAATTAAGAGGTAGTTTCATGCTCCTCATAACCTCCCAATCAGAGGCCTTGCTGCTGGATGCAGTTTACCGTCATACCCAGGATCATCAATATGTAGATGGGTGACCGTTTGGGAATACGAGACGCTGTAAGTTTAGATGTGTAGGTCGTGCACAGGTTAATGAATGGAAATCTAAAAAAGTATTTTCTGAATAATAGGTTGGTTGGTTGTTTTTGTTTTTTTTGGCATATCAACCTCGGCGGGTCATTTAATGCCAACTAATGTTTTTTTTATTGCTGGTAATACCTTTTTCTTTCAACCATTTTATTGTTGTTTTTATATAAGTTTTGTGTCTAGTAATACATTTTTCGTTTTGAGTATCAAGATTAATTGGGATTTGTTTTTAAGGGCAGGGTCCCCAAGTCTTACCCTGTTATTTAACCCATGACTGGAGGGAAGGGACGGATTAATACCTTTTCCAAGGGTACCAGTGCTTAAGTGAATGCAGGGTATTCAACTGGAATTCGAACTCGGCTTGCCGATTTCTCTTTCCGAGCCTATATCCACTGAACCACAACGCACATCCGTCACTAAACGCTTACAGCTCCTGGTATTCCCAAGCGATCACCCATCTAAGTACTGACCAGGCTCAACGTTGCTTAACTTCGGTGACCGTGCGAGAATTGGTGTATTCAACGTGATATGGCCATAACCCTTGTTTTTTGGTTGTAATATTCTTATTTTCAGGCGCTATTCTCTCAAAGCAAAGTGTGTTCTGGTGCAATGGATATCGTATCGAAATGAGAACTCAGAGAATCACGTTCGAGTTTCACTTAAATTCGTTGCATTCACTTACGCACAAATACCATTAGGAAAAAACTAATCTATCTGTTGTGGATCTTCGTCACCAATTTGTTGTGGAGTTGTTGTGGCGAAACTTAATTGCAATTTTGTAGTGCCCAATTTGGCCGGAAGTAAGACATGGAACACAGAAGATAGGTTCAAAACAGTGTATTAGAATAACAAGAACATATGTGCAAAGTAAGTGTTAATAATTAAGTAAATAAGAATAAGTAAGTCCGAAAGATACAGTTACACTGCTTATTGCTTGACTAGTAGTTGGCTTTAACTGCATACTAGCTGTCGTCCTTAACTTCCTTCCTAATTGCCTTCCGGAAGTCACCCAGGTAATTATATATATTAAGAGGAAGAGATCATTCCTCGTAGGAGGGCACTCAACACTATCTTTTCTCCTTCTAGCTATAGACTAAATAGCAGGACAGATTGTGTTCTATAGCCCTGGTTGGCAAGATGTTGCAACCTAAATGTTACTGTGTGAGTAATTACCAAAAAACAGAGGTTGTGGAGAATAGTATATTACAGATACAAGACTCGCACATTGCATGAAGTAGATACTCTGCTAGTAAGTCCGTCAGTATAATTATTCTCTTTTACCCTACTTCAATAGTGGGTACGTATATCAGAAATTAGGAATATACCATTCCTGTATATAATGATAACCTAATGCAAAAAAAAAATCTCTTAATAATGAAAGAGATATTATCGCCTAATCGTCTATAACTCTAAAAAAAAACAAAAAAACAAAACAAAACAAAACACACAATGTATGGGGTTCGGCACCAGATCTTTTGATGTCATTAACCTAGTGAAATAAAGTTTTCCTTGTAAATTGGTTAACATAGTAATTGTGAGTTCAATCCTTGGGTGGGGTAGTGTGTACTTGTATAGTGGAAACAACATGGGCAATGACTGAGCACTACTAAATAAGGACAATGTTCAACGGAATGAGGACATTCTACCATCGTAGATAATAAATAAAAAGTTCAGTTTAGAGTTCCCCAAATGTTACCCGGATCAGCGGGCACCAAGAGAAACCCAGAAGTTCGAAACATTTGAAACAAGTGAGAATAGCTACAAAAATGGAGAATTACAGCTATAAATTATATCTTAATGTATCCTAATAAATTCAAGGAGTTACTACGACTGTTATCGAAGAATGAAAATTGCTTACATTTCTAAGAGTGCTTATTTTAACTTTGTCTACCAGTTTGTGACCTGTGGTAAAGCGCATCCTATGATTTTGAATTGTTTTGATTTGAGCTGAAAGTTTTTGATTCCATGTCACACATTGTAGACCATATAAAACAACCGGGGAAATGGAGATACGGTATATCTTGATCTTAGTGTTAATTTTAACATAACTTATGTTTTTAATTCCATGCCACACAATCTAGACCATATAAAGCAACCAGGAGTATGTATATACGGTATATATTGATTTTAATGTGGATTGGTACTCTTGTTGATTTTAGGACACCTTATGATGTTCAAGTTCATGCCGCACAATCTAAGCCATATAAAACAACTGGGAGAATGTCAGTCAGTTAAATGCCATACGTGATACACGCTTGGGCGCTCATGTCTCGAAAAACACGAAATAGGCAGTAGGTTGCTATTGTTTTCTGCGGTAGACTGGTTGCCAACCAAGGCTATAGAACCTAATCTGTCCTGTTGTTTGACCCATAGCTGGAGAGAATAGACGATCAATACCTTTTCCAAGGGTATTTGCGCGTATATGATTGAAACGAATTCAAATGGAATTCGAACTCGGCTCTCCGATTTCTCGTTCCGAGTCGATATCCACTGGACCACAACGTACATCCGAGAATGTATATAGAGTATATCTTGGTTTTAGTGTGAATTGGTACTTTTAGTTAATTTTAGTATAACTTTCCACCCAAAGCTTATCGTTTTACTTTAAGAGAATTTATGACCAAGATATACAAAATCAGTTACTTGATCAATTTTTTTTTTGTTTATCTGTGTGTTAATTTATGGGTTTTATGCATCTGTTGTCATTGAAACAATCGGCTTATGGTTTAATTCACTGCACATTTCAGGTCTAGCATCTACTAATTTAACGCTATGATTGGGTCAGGGCAAGGTTTCCTATAGTAGTAAGGGTTTTATGTTACTATTGCGGGAGTAGTGAATTTTGACCATGAGCTCATCCATCAAATCTCTACTCCGCCAGTGATGTTTTTGTCAATAGATCTGTTAGAAATATTTTGTTAAGATATCTGGTAATACGACACTATCCATCCCAGTTTAATTAAATTGTTTCACCGACTCCGTCTTCCACATTCTCTTATTGTTGAACCTGTTTTTGAGTCAATTTCAGAAAATCTAAATCATATACGACAAATGGGAGAGTATATATTCACGGTGAATATTTGTTTTAGCGTGGATTGGTATCTTATTGATTTCAGAATAGTCTTATGTTTTCCAAAAAGCAACCCACTCAAAGATGAAGCTGTAAGCAGATCATCTATAACTTTGCGATATAATTACATTCGGCTTTGAAATGAAGTCTACAGGGAATTTTAACGTTGTCGTCATTTCAGAAGTCCCTTAGGAAGTCCAACAGGATGCGATAAAATGTGTTAATTGGAAGGTGTCAAGCGGGTAGATAGGGTGATCCTTCCCAAGTTAAATATAATAGATACGACAAAAATCAGCCATGTGTTTTGGAATCGGAACGATTGAAAATAACAGGCAGGTTTTTAATATCTGATTTGGCATAGTTGTGCAAATGTATTTTGTAAAATTGTTGGTGTATCTGGTAGAAGGCATCGATAAACAAGTCATAACAAAGGTAGATTTCACATGGATATGGTCGCAGATCGCTTGACGTTCTAGCTTCGTTTACGCGTCTCTTTTCACCACCTGGGATGAGGAGGTCCAGGCATGTATGAGGTTATTTCAGAAAAATGAAAAGCACGAATCCAATACGCGGTTTTCGTTAGTCATCTTTTACTAAATGTACTGAAGTTCCTGGGACACGCAATGAGGAAGGAGAGCTTGGAGAACCTGATACTGACTGGCTAGATAGAAGGCAAGAGAGACAGAGAAAGGCAGCGGATAACATATTTGCAGGACCTGATCAGGTGGATGACGGAATGGGGGTTGCCAGGGATAACAGGAGCAAGCATACTGAGAGCCACAAGGGATAGGGAGACGTGGAGAACCATGATCGCCTACGTCCTGAAAGGACAGAGCACATAGAAGAAGAAGAAGAAGAAGAAGAAGAAGAAGAAGAAGAAGAAGAAGAAGTTCAGTCATTTTCCAAGTTCTGGTTATGTTAGTCGTAATACAGGCCAAATAGAGGGAAAAAGAGACAGGGGAAAGCAACGGATAATATATTTGAAGGACCTAATCAGGTGGATGACGGAACGAGGGTTGTATGGTGTAACAGGAGAAGGCGTGCTAAGAGCCACAAGGGATAGGGAGACGTGGAAGGCCATGATCGCCTAGGTCCTGAAGGGATAAGACACATAGAAGAAGTCGTATCTAAATGACCCAGGATGGTGACTAGATGAAGTTTAACTGCTGCACTATTTCACGGCTGGTTAGATTGGTATTTGTAGTGCAGTGGATATCGACTCGGAATGAGAAATTTGAGTGCTGAGTCCGAATTCCAGTTGATTTCGTTGCTTTCATTTACACGCAAATAGCATTGGGAAAGGTTAATCTGTCACTTCTCCCTCCAACTATGGGTGAAATAGCAGGACAGATTGAATTCCATATACTTTGTTAGCAACTGGTCTACCGTAGAAAATAATGGTAACCTACTGTAGGAAAAACTTCTGCCTAGTCAGTCATGTCTCTTTCGGGACATGATCGCCCACACGTGTATCGCGTATGACACTTAAATGACTGAGTTTGGTATTAGCTCTCACAAGCCGCGATAATTTGCCCGCATTCCATGTCGTCAATTTCACCAACCTGAGACGATTCTGAATTTTTACCTATCTCTCCTTGATCACCTACTGGGACTTGTGGTGATACCGAGCAAAGCGAGGGACCGGATGTTTGCCCTCAGACGTCCGGAAAGTAAATGACCAAAACTGGTGTGTGCGCACCCGGCTCCAAACATATGTTCCGGCAGAAAACCAAAGATTAATTAAATATCAAATTCCTGTTCGCGCGCCTACGCGAGTTTTATTTATCATCCAATGGGAAGCCCAGAATTAAATACGAGTGTATTCCCAAATGACCCGCTGGGACCCACAAAGACGAAATAAAAAGCCGACACAGAAAGCATCGCCAGAGTTGAGAAAGTGCGAGCATAATTAGCATGTCCCTTGACCTCGCCAGGCGATCCACTATGTTCGTCTCGCCTTTCCCTATCACCTTCTTCTTCGCTGTCCCCTGAGCTACTTACTCGGGCAAAGGAGCGGAAACATCAAAGACATTTCTAACTAACAACGCTCACACATACATACCCACAAACTCTCTTTCTGCATTTACTGCTATGAACATTTTAACGTCCCTTGGACCCATCCTAAAGACATTAATTTATTTGTAAAAAGACCGTAATTGATATATGTGTATCTATAAAATGTTGTTTTTATACTCAATTTGATTTTCTTGTTTTATAACCCCTTTTATAACTTATAGTGGGCTATCAACTAACGAGGCCAAATTCAGTTAATCTGTTTCAGCATACAACCACGTTTCACGAGAACGGATAACCCACTATAGACTCAAACTCAATCCAGATCTCAAGTGAAACTCGTACATATGACACATCGCTGAAGATATTGAACAGATGGTCGGTTCCCTGTATCACTGCAATAAGTACCAAATCCAGTCTCTTATTCTTTACATTTACACAAGCAAACTCATGAATAAAAAGAAAGTACTACTCTCATATATGGACAGGAGCTACTCAGTGTTCCCTTTCCAGGTTCAATAGAGTCAAAAAAGCGCCTCCGCCTCATGAGGTTGATGAGGTATTTTTCACAACCTCTTTCCCTATAGATGAAACATTGCAGTATCGCTTTTTCCATGGAATGTGTTTATATATTCCTTAGTGCCACTAGTTCTAACCTCCACGGCTAAGATCCGATATGCCGCACACAATGTAGCAAACCATCTTCATTCAATTCGTATTCTAGTAGTGAGATGTAAGTCCTACACTAACAACTTCACTTTCTCGCCGACGGGATGTAGCTTCGCCTTGTCTTTTCTACAAATATTACAAATCTTTTCACATATTCTACTTTAACGAGTTTATCACCCTGGTTCCCAGTTTACAGGAATATATATATATTGTCATCCGCAGACAGATCTGTTTCACTGTGATACAGCGAAACAGATCTGTACGGTTAGACTCCGATCGCTACATAACCCAGGCTCGAAACCCGACTGAATTGGCATCAGTCGGCGACTCTACCCCTGGGTCACGGGGCGTTCGGTGGAAGAAGGCAGTCTTTTTAGCGCATATCATATTACGCGCCCAATAGCTAGAGTGCTCCAATTCATTTTACTGAGAGAGAGAGAGAGAGAGAGTGAGAGAGAGAGAGAGAGAGAGAGAGAGAGAGAGAGAGAGAGAGAGAACCATATATTAACATTTATTTATTCATCAACGGTCTGAACTAGGCAATCGAAAATATTTTACTTTACTGAAATGAATTCTGAATTTATAACTAATTACGTTTTGAGTTTTCCTCTCAATATTTCACATTACTCTGGATAATATCCATTGAGCTCTCTATTTTTATCTAATTGATATTTTATATTAATTAGATAAAATCTTTTTGATTATCCTTTCTGTCTTCACAGGTTACCATTCTCTCCCCCCTCTCTCTCTCTCTATATATATATATATATATATATATATATATATATATATTGGATTAATACTTAGTTTTTGGTCATAATAGGGTTAGACCAGTACACATTTGTATTAAGAAGTGTTCGATACAATTATATTGTAGAACTTTTGAATTAAATTTTTATTAAATAAATTGATTTATTAAAAATTGCCTGAAGAAACCACTCATGGTAGAAACCTGGGTAGCGTAATAACTCGTTTACAAATGGAAGATATATATATATATATATATATAGTATATCGAGGCAGCAAGTAATTTTCTAAACATATGTTGTTAAATATAAGAGACAATGAATGTCTATTATGTTTAATCATGAGCCGTTCTAAACGTCGTATTTTTGCTTTAATTTCAGTTGAAAATAAAGATAAAAATTCTCCAACATTTGGATAATTATTTATTAGTTTTCTTCTAAGCTTTCGGCTCACATGAGCCATCTTCAGAGAGGTCGTTCAAACTGAAATATTATAAAATCCACCATCACCGACGATTTTATTTTGTGTTGACATAAACCTCCGCTTGGCAACGGCAATAGTTACCAAAAATAATAAACGCAGTTCTGAAGTTTAAAACAATTGACCTCATAGTCTATAATAACCCAACAAGCACTAAACTAAATTATCTACAAAAAACCAATGTAGTGTACCAATTTACATTCCCATTCAGAGATTGCATCTCTGATACTAATCAAAAAACTAGTACATATCTTGGTTTTACTACAACCACGCTCTCCCGTAGACTTACATGTCATCTTTCTGATCAGATTACTATTAAACAACATTTCTCCGAAAAACATAAACATGTAGGTAATATCAGACAGATTTTGGTCAACAATACGGTGATCCGTACTCAAACTCACAGTAAGAGGAACCTGCAGATATTGGAGGCCATGTACATCAAATCGAAACAACCAACACTCAATAAAATCAACTTTAAAACAGGAAATAACATATTACATTGCATTTGACTACATGGTTTTGTTGTCATTTCACGCTATCCAGCGGTGTGACGTCATAAAACAGCATCGCAAATTTCAGAACTGCGTTTATTATTTTTGGTAACTGTTGCCGTTACCAAGCGGAGGTTTATGTCAACACAAAATAAAATCGTCGGTGATGGTGGATTTTATAATATTTCAGTTTGAACGACCTCTCTGAAGATGGCTCATGTGAGCCGAAAGCTTAGAAGAAAACTAATAAATAATTATCCAAATGTTGGAGAATTTTTGTCTTTATTTTCAACTGAAATTAAAGCAAAAATACGACGTTTAGAACGGCTCATGATTAAACATAATAGACATTCATTGTCTCTTATATTTAACAACATATATATATATATATATATATATATATATATATGTTGTTTTCTTGAAAATTTACACAGGTGTACTATAAGCGTCTGTGAGTCTTCTTAGCTAGGTTTTGTGTCGAGGTACCCCAATAAATATCGAAAATCGGTAATAAAAAAAATCGGGTTATAGAAGGAGTGGTCCGATTTTAATCAAATTTGATACATTCATAGACAAAAACATAAGAAACGATATTCAGAAGTTTCAAGATTGCTGTTCTTACAATAGTGCAGAAAATCGATAATATATATATATATATATATATATATATATATATAATTGGAGTAGATAGACTAAACTATCACCCGGTTCACACTCCAGCCACGTCTATTGAACAGGTGAAGAGGCTCATCCCTTGTTCCCTGTTTAGGATGTGGTTTCCGGTTTTCTCTTTTCCAACCTTTTCACTCTTACGTAGCCCCCTGCACACCAGTGGCGTTACCGCCTTGCTCGGGGTGATAAGATATATATATATATATATATATATATATATATATATATATAAGGCATGATTGTTTGTGTGTGTGTCTGTATATCTGCCTGTATGTCTGTATTTTTTCAGACTTTTTATTTTAGTTTTTGCTTCGGGTTTGGCTCTAAGTGGGTATAATTGTAGTTCTTAGTCTCAGACATGAAACCATTTACTCAGAGGACTTATTTAGGAAATCAAAATTTGACTTACATCCATTCATTTTTCTTTCAGTCTACGGTTTTGCTTTAACTGGAAACAACTATTGCTTGTTAGTCTTTCGTGCCAATGTCCAAAGAGTCTGAGTTCCAGGACCATGGATTAGTTTTAAAGCTTTCATTACATCCGAGCAACGCCGGACTATACTGCTAGTATATATGCGAACTTAAACAAGAAATATCGCTGGTTAGTGCTGAACCTTTTTGTATCATTTGGTAATAGCAATCGTATTTTTCAAGTGAACAAAAGACGATCTTTCTTTTGCTTTCTCGGTTTACCTGTTTTTACTGCAATTATTTCGCTTTCTTAAACAGTTTCCTTTTGTTTCACTCCTCTTTTTGTCTGAAAAGTGAATACTAGACGATAGGAAAACTTTTCAGACAATTTCCCGAAATTATTGATTTGCACGTATTTTCCACACTCTGCCTTTATACATCTTGTATCTTTTTTTTTCCCTTTTCAGTTTTCGCCAATGACCACTTGACTTTGTTGTCGTCTGTCTTTTCCGTTTTGTCGGACGGAAAGCAAAACGAATTAGAGGTGATGATTAACTTGGCACCATGTCACTTCATTTGGAACCATTCGCCATCAGAAGTCAAATCACAGAAATACACACACATACACACATACATATTTATATGCATAACACTAGAAAACATGTATAGTCACATACATACATATGCACACGAATACATATATCTGCATGATTATATTTACCTATTTAAATAATATATATTCGCGTATGAACTTTCACATATATGTATGTCAATATGTATATGTATATTTAAACATCACTAGATTTATATATATTGTCATGTTACGGAAATTAACGAAGATTACCGAAACTTGGTTATAAACAACCGACAATTTGAAATGATTTGTTTGAATATTATTTTTTTTTATCGATACTCGTATTTAAGTAGATATTCTGTTTTTATTAAACTGTATTATATATTTATACCTACTATATATATATATATATATATATATATATAGTTATATACTATTAAACAGTATTATGTATTTATATCTACCGGCCTGATTATTTACGATAAATTTTTATACGAAAATGTGTCATTCGGCAAGATTCGAACCTGCGACCCCTATCCACATAGACTGAAGGTCATTCGTGGTCGAGAGGTCTAAGACGTGCCAGATCATATGATATCTTCCCCTATGTAGATAGGGGTCGCAGTTTCGAATCCTGCTGAATGACACACATTTTCGTAATAAACATTTATCGTAAATAATCAGGCCGGTAGATATAAATATAAATAATACTGTTTAATTAAAAAAAAAAAAAACAGAATATCTACTTAATTACGAGTATCGATAAAAAAACATACTGTTCAAGCAAATCATATATCGTCATATATATAATATAATCGTTTCACCCCAAGCAAGACAGTACTGCCACTGGTGTAAAGAGGGTTACATGAGAGGTGAACAAAAAAAAAAAAAGAAAATGAAGAAAAACCATGTATAGGGGCATCGGAAAAAGGACAAGACAAAGATGGGAATAAAGGAGATAAAAAAGATGGCATTTAACGTTGCACTTAAACTCTTGGAGATTTTAGCTATAAGAGAAGCAAGAACATGGAAAGGAGTTCCACAGGAGGGAAGAAACTGATACAGTAGAAGTGGCGGTTACATTTGATTGTTTTGACTGTAAAAAGTGAGACCTAATTACCAATCTAGTAGCTCGAGTAAATTCGTAGAGACGAGGCACCCGGGAGATAAACTCGTCAGAGTAGAAGCCATGAAAATATTTAGAGAAAAGCCAGAGAGAAGCCACATCCCATCTTTGAGAAAGTGATTGAAGTCGAGTTGCCAAATCAGCATTGATTATATTGCAGATCCTCCTTTGGATTTTGTCGAGGATCCCGAGGCGAATAGTAGAAACACCCAGTCAAATATGGCAACAGTATTCCATGCACGGACGAATGGTAGATTTCTATATGTGCAAGATGGATACCGACGAGAAGAAAATTCTTGGTCCGGCTTAGTGACCCAACGTTTCTAGCAGTAGATGCAGCTATTGATTCGATATAGTCATTCCACTTGAGGTCGGCTGAGAGAGTGATACCGAGGAGGCGCAGTCAATTGCTTTCCTGCAGGCTAGCGTGATCCATATCTATACTGATAGAATATATATATATATATATATATATATATATATATATATATATATATCCTTAAACAAAATAGACGTCATAATTATCCCGAGGAGCCTTTCGGCCAACACTTGTCAAGGGGCTACGTTGGCTTTATTACAAAGGGTACAAAAATAGAGGACAGAAAACAACGGAAAAACTTAAAATACTGGGGGAAGATGGACCTCGATTAAAAATAAACTTTATTCAATAAAATATTAAAAATATGTAAGGGGAGTGTAAACATACAATTCCTCAAGAGTGAAATAAAAAAGAAAAACTGTTACACTCACAATCACTCCAGTAATTGCAAGGGGCGTAGGAAACGCTCTTTGTGCCGGCACAGGCTCGGCTGCTGGATTTTTAGACAACTTGCCTCCAAAACAGGAAGATGATATGCCGTTCGAGCACCTTGCAGAACAGTAAACCAATTGTCCTCATACGAGGAGGCACATTCCTGATTGTCCAGCAGGTGTTGGCCGATTGCTGAATCCAGAACTGCTTGGGTTGTTCTTATATGTCTGTTAGGGCTACCCGAACGTATATTTGCGGGAACGTGTTGCGCAACCCGCGACTCCAACCTAAGATTGGTTCGTCCTATATATGCCGTATCGAAGCGGCACTTAAATCTATAAACAACAGAACTTTTCCGAAAATAGGACAACCTATCTTTACTAAAGGATGGAAACACAGGTCTTGTCTGAAATACAACACGTAACTGCACCGAAAAATAACCGGATGAAACACATGCCGAAATCTTATCAGTTACAGTTTGACACTTTCGTCCAAGCCAAGGTAATTTCAAATACAAAGGACAGCGACGAGGTCCTTCAACTTTTGGTTCTTTAAAACGTTTGACCTTTCGATCGATCACCCGTTTCACTACATTAGTAGGGTGCCTGTTACCCTCGAAAATATTTTGCAAACGAATTAATTCGCTGCTTCATCACTCCGGATAACAAATGCTAAGGGCACGGTGAACCAAAGTTTCAATTAGACTTATTTTACGGGACTTAGGAACAAACGAGTTCCAACTGGTATTCAAACCAGTAAAAGTAGTTTTGCGAAAGACCGAAGTAACAAAAACCCCGTCCCGACACTGAACACAGACATCCAAAAATGGGAGACATCCATCCTTCTCTATCTCCATAGTAAACTGAAGGGAGGGATGTAAGGAATTTAACTGAACTAGAAAACATTCAGTATCTGTGGCGTTATTAAATAAAGAGAAGGTGTCATTGCCATAACGTCGATATATCAAGGGCTCATCCACCTTCTCAAATAACAAATGCTCATAGTATTCCAAAAGAATATTTGCAAGAACAGGACCCAAAGGACTACCCATCGCAACCCCATCAGTCTGAGCATACATTGTACCGTCAAAACTAAATTTGACCCCCTCAGTTGCTAACCGCAAACATTCCAAGAATAACACCTCTGGAATGACTGCGGAGCCTAAATTTCCGCTATACAACATATCTGCACAAATGTATATAGTTTCAGTTAACGGAACATTTGTGTACAAACTGACTATGTCGTAGGAGACCATAAATTTGTCTCTGAGGAAAATACTAAGTTTCTGACGAAACTAGAAAAACTGAAAGAGTCAGGGACATTATACGTGGACAATGCGTCAGACGCAGGTTGAAGAAGCTCGGCCAACCACTTAGCTAACTCATGCTGTACGGAGCCCACCATAGATAAAACTCGTCTAAGTGGGACTCCTTCCTTATGAACCTTTGGAAGACCGTACATCCTAGGGCGTTGCGAGCCTACGGGCCTGATTCTGCTATAGATGTCTTTGGAAATGAAATTGTCTTTATACAAAGACAACAGCCAACGTTGTATTTTGGCTTCTATTTTACCGGTGTTATCAAATGTATCGGCAGGACCGATCACTGTAAACTTAGAAGGATCATCCAAAATATTATGCATTTTAGTTATATAATCCTGTCTATTTAAAATTACAACACCAGAACCCTTATCCGGTTTGGTGATATAAATGTCTTCCCGCAGCCGTATGGAAAGAAATAGAAAAAGACTAAATGAATTCGGTTAGATATAAAAAATACTTTTTAAATTTCAAAATAATATTTTTTTAAAAATCCCCAGCACTTTTCGTTAGTGCACATGTGTAGTCGGATCGACATAACAAATTTAGTCTGATGAAGTTCTGAAGAACGAAACGCGTCACAGGTAAAGTTTTCGAATTTGTCATACCCATTTCCCCCAATATCGTTCCCGATATATACAAATATGTATATAATTATCTCTCTTTCTATCACACACACACACACACACACACACACACACACACACACACACACACACCCTCTCTCTCTCTCTCTCTCTCTCTCTCTCTCTCCTTTATGGTAGTGAATGTTTGAGACTTGACGCAACACACACACACACACACACACACACACACACTCTCTCTCTCTCTCTCTCTCTCTCTCTCTCCTTTATGGTAGTGAATGTTTGAGACTTGACGCAACACACACACACACACACACACCTCTCTCTCTCTCTCTCTCTCTCTCCTTTATGGTAGTGAATGTTTGAGACTTGACGCAACACACACACACACACACACTCTCTCTCTCTCTCTCTCTCTCTCCTTTATGGTAGTGAATGTTTGAGACTTGACGCAACACACACACACACACACACACACACACACACACTCTCTCTCTCTCTCTCTCCTTTATGGTAGTGAATGTTTGAGACTTGACGCAACACACACACACACACACACACACACCTCTCTCTCTCTCTCTCTCTCCTTTATGGTAGTGAATGTTTGAGACTTGACGCAACACACACACACACACACACACACACACACTCTCTCTCTCTCTCTCTCTCTCTCTCCTTTATGGTAGTGAATGTTTGAGACTTGACGCAACAGAGATGTAGTTCTACAGAAGGATTACTGAGAATATCATGGATGGAGCATGTAAGCAACGAGGAAGTTTATGAGACAAACTGACCTGAAAAGAACATTTGTAGTTTTGTCCTTTGAATTAGAAAAAAGACAGTTGAAATTTCTGGGACTGATAATTAAGAAATAAGTTTGGAGAATTTGACACTCACAAGACATGCTCAATGCGAGAGGAAACAGGGAAACAGTGAATAACCTAGGCAACCAGCTTGTCTAAATGGAAAGCGGAACACGAGCTGGGAGCGTTAGTAAGCAGGAAAACATTACTTAGAGCTATGAAAGATAGGAAGTTGTGGAGGGCCATGATCACTTAGATCTTGAAAGGGCACTTTGCATAAAAAATACTCATGAGCTGAGTAATGCAATAGTCTGCATATAGAACTAAAAAAAATATAAATATTCACAATCCACACACACATTCCTTATTTTCATAGGTATTATTTATAATCATCATTTATCCACCACACCCAATGGTGCATAGGGCAGTAATCATCATCATCATCATCATCATCATCATCATCATCATTTACCCACCACACCCAATGGTGCATAGGGCAGCAACGTTTTTGTTGCTGTTTCTGTAACAAACTGTTTTTTACGGGGCAGGGTTGTTAGCTCTGCACCCAACCCCCAAACCTGGACCATTCTTGGTCCTTACGTTTACAGCACCTGATATTCCCAAATGGTCACCCATTTAAATACTGACCAGGCTCGATGTTGTTTAACTTCAGTTATTGGACGGGAACCGGTGCATTCAACACGATATAGCCGTAGACATTATTTATCATGGGTGCACATATTTGAGTAAACGTCCTCATGTTTTTACAAACAGTGAAATTGGTATCTGCTACTGGCCTAGAATCACCAAAAGTCATATAAACAATTTCTGGTATCTGATCTTCGGATCTGATGAGGTAATTTTATTTATTGTTTCTCTTATCCTAAAAAAATCCAACGCATTTTCCTTACACACAGTTTCGTCTTTCATTCAAACCTGAAGAATCAAGCCACATCAGCAAAAGGCGTAGTCTTCAAACTGTTACAGACATCATCTACGTTCTGTGTATGTGTGCGCTCAGATGTGTATGTGTGGGTGTGCATGTGTGGGTGTGCATGTGTGGGTGTGCATGTGTGGGTGTGCATGTGTGTAGGCACACCAATAAGTTCTTAGCAACGATGAAAATCATTTATTTTACACGGGAAATATGTTTTTGTGTCTTTATATTTCCCAATTTTTCCGTATTTATATGAAATTTGTTGTAATTACATATCTTTGTGCATGTGTCATGTCCTAAGAAAATTTACTCCGTCATATACATTGACACGCTAAAAGAGGTCAGCTCAATACGGTCAAACGAGGTCAACACAACATGCAAAAAGAGGTCATCTGGACATGAAGCAATTAAGCGGGCTTATAAATAAGCACGCTTAAAAGGGGTCAACACAATAAAAAGCGATTAACCACCAAGAAATCCTAAACCACTTAAGAAATAGCAAAGATAAACAAATACTATACAACATTTATCAAGGAAAAAATCATGCACACACAAAGATATAAAATTACAGTAAAGTTCAGGTAAATACGAAAAATATTGCGAAAAAACAGCAAAAACAAAATCCCTGAAAAATGAAGACATCACAAAAATGCTTTCACGAAACGTCGAAGTCTGCATGGCAGAAACAACACTGTTTGATTAAGTGAAAAAACTCTCCACATTAATTCTATTAACGTTCTGTCGTGACATCGAGTACTTTATGACAAAAAATCAGCTTACCTAAAATGCCTTTGTGCCAATAAACAAGTGAAACAATAGCAATTTTGGCACAAAGCATCATTACAACTTAACATTTTATATATACTAGCAGTATAGCCCGGCGTTGCTCGGGTGTAATGAAAGCTTTAAAACTAATCCATGGTCCTGGAGCTCAGACTTTTTGGACGTTGGCACGAAAAACTAAAAAGCAATAGTTGTTTCCAGTTAAAGCGAAACCGTAGACTGAAAGAAAAATGAATGGATGTAAGTCAAATTTTCATTTCCTGGTATCGATATCAAATAAGTTTTTTTTATCGTAAACTCAATTTTGAAGGCTAAATAAGTCCTCTGAGTAAATGGTAGCATGGCTGAGACTGAGAACTACAATTATACCTACTTAGAGCCAAACCCGAAGCAAAAACTAAAATAAAAGGACTGAAAAAAATACAGGCAGATAAACAGACACACACACAAACATCTTGCCTTTTATGTATATATATATTATCGATTTTCTGCACTATTGTAAGAATCCCTACCTTGAAACTTCTGAATATAGTTTCTTATGTCTTTGTCTATGAGTGCATCAAATTTGATTAAAATTGGACCACTCCTTCTATAACCTGATTTTTTCGATTATCGATTTTCGATATTTATCGCGGGTACCTCGACACAAAACCTAGCTAAGAACACTTGCAGACGCTTATAGTACAACTGTGTAAATTGTCAAGAAAATCGGTTCAGCCGTTTCGGAGTTTATAGGTAACGGACACACACACACAGACACACACACACATACATACACAGACAAAGTTTCATTTATAAATAAGTTTAGATTTATATATATATATATATATATATATATATATATATATATATATATATCGAAATTGTGGTTGAATTTATTTCTGTGAATCACTAATGCATTTGTCAGATTATTATTAGTGATATCTATTTTGTGTTCATATCTACTTTTTTTTTAAGATTTCCACTTGTTACTTCGATATAGATGGAGGAACAATCCCGGCAATTTATTCCGTATACATCTGCTTGTTCATCATTATGATTTCGGTTATTTTTAGATCTGATAATACCACACTAATAAAAAGAGTAAGCATATATATATATTATGCTCTCATTATGATTGCGTTCTCTGGAGAAGAAAATTTTAAAAACAGTTTCCACTTCGGCTATAATGCACGACTCTTCAGAAATGAATTGAGTTCTCTCGGTGACTGGCGTCTGTATACACTGCCTACATACAAGATGTTAAAATTTCCCTTCCCTGACCCCATGCGCCAATTGCTTAGGGAGTAGAGACTCCGACTGACACCAAATCAGTCGAGTTTCGATCCCGGCCTAGAAGTAAGTGGATATGTCTAGCCACACTGATGAGCTGTGATACAGCGAAACGGGTTTGTATGTGGATGACTAATATATATATATATATGTATATTAAATCCAAAAAGATCATCAGATAGGTAAATTCAAAAAACCTGTCTTTTTTTTTTACTTCTACCGTATAAAATCTTTTGACACATTTCAATTTGAGTAAATAAAATTTTCGTTTCGCCGTTGCTGAAGAAACGTGGATTTTCTCGTATAAATGGCTATCCAGTGGATTTAAATATCGAGATTTTTGTTTTATTTGATATATATATGACAGAGAAGGTATTTTCATTATAATATTTCATTTGTTTGTATATATATATATTTTTTATATATCTAGAGTTATAGGAATGTTTTATTTTCCAAACACGGTCAGCACACTCTAGCCGTGTTCGTAGTTGATATTATTGAGTGTTAGTTGTTTTTTATTAATAATGCTTTCATCATTTTTTATTTAATTTGACTTCTGAAAAAAAAAGAAAAAACATCTTTCTTTCTTTCTATATGTTTGTGTGTGTGTGTGTGCATGTGTTTGTGTAAAAATAGTATGCGTAAAATCTAATTTTAACAAAAATTATACGTGTAAAAATATTCTTCTTGTCTTTGTATATATATGAGAGCTATATATATATATATATATACAGAACAATGTTATGCAATTGAATGGGAAATTGGAAAACAGTTTTTGTAATGCGTTTCGTCCACGAGAAGGACTTCATCGGACTAAAGCAATGCTTTTTCATGCACATATATAATTTCATCATGAAAAATATTACTTTACGCTCTCACACCCCGAATGAGCATTATGGAGGAATGATATACTTAAGAAAAAAACAAAATAAAACAAAAAAACAAAAAAAAAAACAGTAGCTACTTACGCATCTACGCATCGTTCATTTAGTAATGAATTTGAACACTCTCGGTTACTGACGTGTGTTTACATTGTATGTAATACGCTAAAGGTCGCTTGTATAAATCTGAACACTCTCGGTTACTGGCGCGTGTTTACATTGTATCTAATACGCTAAAGTTACGTTTTGTACTCCTCTACCGAGCGCCCATAGCTCAGAGGTAGAATCGCCGACTGATGTCAATTCGGTCGGTTTTCAATCCTGGCTAGAAGCAATCGGATGTCCAACCGCACTGATGAGTTGTGATGCAGCGAAATAGATCTAATATATATATATATATATATATATATATATATATATATATATATATTATTCTACATCTATATCACGACTCGGCGTTTCATGTACTATGCTTATTATAATATATAATAAGCACCTGATGATTGCATAGTGCATGAAACTCCTAGGCGTGCTATAGACGTAGGATAATATGTGTATTAATATATATGCTTTATTGTTCTGTTACATTACATCGAGCGATGTGTTCGCAACACTATTAAATCATGTGCGTGTACTTGCGTATATATCCATATGTATATTTGTTGATATCCATCTCTCTCTCTCTTTCTTTCTTTCTTTCTGTGTGTGTGTGTGTGTGTGTGTGTGTGTGTGTGAATTGCAGGAATTAGACTTCTCGGACATTCTCCTGGCGTCTCGTCTTGTAGACGTTAATTTTGGAGACGCGAATCAACTCGCCGGGATTGACACTTCCTTATTGAGTGTCCATTTTCCTAATCAGACAAATTTGATAAGTCAATCTATTTTGTCTTGGTGAACAGCAGTCACGTTTTGTATTGTCTATGATTCTTTCATGATAACGTGTGTGTACAGACATAAACGAACATGTATACAGAAACACCCTGCAAATTTCCGTCTTTCGCAGTGAACGGATGTTTCTCAACTTAAATGCCTATAGAGACTCAAGCTTACCTCAGATCTCAAGTGAAACTCGTATATACGTTCCATCGCTAAAGATGCTGGAAAAATGGTCAGTTCCATTCAGTAGCTTCTGCAGTTCAATAGAGAAAAGTGACTTGCAGACCTTGAATTATAATCTAAACTTATTTATAAATGGAACTTTGTGTGTGTGTGTCTGTGTGTGTGTCTCTGTGTGTGTGTGTCCGTTACCTATAGACTCCGGAACGGCTGAACCAATTTTCTTGAAAATTTACACAGTTGTACTATAAGCGTCTGCGAGTGCTCTTAGGTAGGTTTTGTGTCGAGGTACCCCCAATAAATATCGAAAATCGATAATCGAAAAGATTGGGTTATAGAAGGAGTGGTCCAATTTTAATCAAATTTGATACACTCATAGACAAAGACATAAGAAACGATATTCAGAAGTTTCAAGGTTGCAATAGTGCAGAAAATCGATAATATATATATATATATAAAAGGCAAGAAACCGGGTCTGATCAAAATCACTTTTTCAGCACTTTTATTTTAGTTTTTGCTTCGGGTGTGACTCTAAGTAGGTATAATTGAAGTTCTTAGTCTCAGCCATGATACCATTTACTCAGAGGACTTATTTAGCCTTCAAAATTCAGTTTACGACGAAAGAAACTTATTTGATATCGATAGCAGGGAATCAAAATTTGACATCCATCCATTCATTTTTCTTTCAGTTTAGGGTTTTGCTTTAACTGGAAACAACTATTGCTTTTTAGTGTTTCGTGCCAACGTCCAAAGAGTCTGAGCTCCAGGACCATGGATTAGTTTTAAAGCTTTCAATACACCCGAGCAACGCCGGGCTATACTGCTAGTATATGATATACCTCTAAATATAATGGAAAATTGATTTTTCTGAAGTGGCACAAGGAAAGTTTGAATTTTTCTTTAGCAGGACTTTTCACTTTAGGATTGTTATTGACTTCACTGTCTAATTAAATAAAGCGTTAACGGTGAAGAAACATTATCCAAGAAGACAGAAAATGAAGCTGGCATATTTACATTTTTGAAGATCGTAGTTGATAGAAAAGCCAGAAGCAAGAAGAGAGTTTTACAAGCGAGAAGCGCTGTAGAAGAAACTATTAGCATAGAACTGACGGTTACATCTAACGTTTTCAACATTTGGAAATCTAGCTTCCAAGTTAAAACTGCGCTTTTAATGAGTTAAATCGAGGTAGCAAGAAGGAAAGTTCCTCGTATCAATTACTGTTAAATTAACTAGGTACCTTCACTTTTTCACTGGAAAAACAGCATAGCGTAATGCAAAATGCCACAAACTTAACGAAAATAAAGTTTTATAGTCAAAATGTTGATATTAGTATTAAGAGGAAAGATCAAATAATCTTTTAATTATTTAAAAAAATGTTTTAATGCCTTCTAACACGTTCGAAATTTTGGTTAAAATTCTTGTTTTGTTTACGTCATCGTCTTCTACAAAGTTTAACATTGATTTTTTGCGCTTTTTTTCCGTAGAAAACACATTAACTTGAAAATTCTTGTATAAATCAAATAATTGTCTGATGTTAATGAAATTTTCAGAACTTATTCATAAATGAATGAAATTATTTTTGCAATGTTTTTTTTAGAAAATATTGGTAATTTAAAAAAAAAAGTTTTTACCTCCCACTTACTTAATTTCATTAAATTTTGCACAAAACCTTCACGTTTATGGTATGTTTTTTTTTTTTGTTTAAAGTAGGAGTCATTGGAGATTGCAAATCACCTACTTTTTTTTTCAAATTTGTACTATTTAACTGGAAATCTGCTCTGAATTGAAAAATAAAGAATCCAATAAAACTTAATCTGAAAAGCTTTTAATTGTTTTTGTAAATAAGTAATATTAAGGATGTTATTGTCTGAAGAAATAAAATTATTCTGATGAATAATGGATTTTTACAAGAATGTTTTCATTTTTTTTACATTTTAATTATAATAATTTATAATAGTTTAAAATAGTGTAAAATTCTGTATTAGCACGTTTATTGAATGTGATATAGTAATTAATTGGAAACGAAATTTATGAGTTCAAAATTGCAGAGATTAATAAACGTAGTTACGCTATTTTTTTAAAGAAGTAATTTTTAATTTATTATATTTTTACCTTATTTTCATGTATGGGAGACTGAAAGTGCCATTATTATGAAACGGTTACGTAATTTAAGAGTTTTGTCCCGTCACTTAGATTTATGAAAATTGTCGGTTTTGGGCATGCGTACAACCTGTTATCACCAAATCAGTCACAAATCCGTCAAACCTTCGATCAGATGAACACGACCAATCGTTAATAATTGGGTGTATATTACTTTTTTATGCTATGAGTAAGTGATATTTCTTTTTAAATCAGCTTAAGTTAACTTCCAACTTTCTAATTTTAGTAAAATAAAGTGTCAGAAATCTTTTGAAATATTTTAAATATCGATAAATGTTTGTTTGTTTACAAATTTCTTAAGATTAAGAAAATGGCCGTTTTTATGAAAATTTAAGAAATTGAAATTAAATGTGATTTCAAAATATATAATTTCTATCTGAAATACACCAGAAACTTTTACTGAATTGAAATAATAAATTTAATCATTGGACTTTTAATTAAATCTAAAATGAAATTTTCAAGAATGTTTTTAATTTTAAAAATTTCATTTTAAAATCAGGTATCGAAAATTTATACTGAAAAGTGGAGGTATGTACTGTTAAAATACCGATAAAAAGGCGTAGGTAATTTACATTACAAAGGTGAGAAAATGACTGACGCTGAGATGCCAGGTTTATCGTACGGCCCATTCTGTAGCGATGAAAATAACTCTCTTTCCTCCAAGCATCTGCTTCTTCTATAAGAAATTTAACTATCAAAATTTAACAATTGCTACTGGATAGAACAACACCGAAATGGTTGAATAGAAGCAGATTATCTCGTCTGGTAACGCAGCATAGTTTTATTATCCTCAAAACCAACAGAATGTTAGATTTAAATTATCAACAAATGCTGTGATTTTGTTTTCCGTCCGAGGCAATCAAATAAACAATCACATGTAATGCACAGGTTAGCATTAAGCAGAATATTATATTTGAATAGTCAAATGTATTAAAGAGTTATTCACCAAGAGTTATAGTTGGACGCTTGCCGCTTTTATGTGAGGATGTTTTCTAGCTAACAGTCGTGCAGTAGCATTTAGGCCCGGGCCGAAGTTTTCTGTTTCGTCTTAACTGTTCTCTTATTGTTTAGCTTCTGGCAAGATACAGCAGCTGGTGGTATATAAACGCTTAATTGAAGTCCGGTGTAGGATTTTATACGCATGCGCATTTTGTTTTATTTTTAAGTTTTAAAATGGCGGCCATTTACGTTAAGAAGTTATTGCTGAAGGGATAGAGACATAGAGAGAATAAACGTGCGCGGAAGAAAGAAAAATGAGTTCTAGGACAACAAAGCTAAGGTATCGGTGGAAAGGGGGAAAAGAAAAACCTGAAGAGGATTAGGAAACAAAATTAGGAAAAAAAGTCGTGAAGTTAAAATCGTAAGAATTCAGAAATAAAAATGGAAGTCTGAATATACGAGAAAAAATAAAGAGAATAAAATAAAAATAAAATGGCCATCGATTTTCCGGCATGCATTCACAAAAACTCATCAGTTAAGTGTGTTGCTGACATTATCTATCTTTCTTACTTCGATATATTCTCTGAGGGTTAAATTTTTCAGACTACGCTTCCTCATTATGGTGATTTTTTAAGCTTAGCTTAGATGTAGCATAAGTCCGAATTTATAAGGCACCCAGTGTGATTCGAACTCAATTTTCAGTCATAACTGATTTAGCGATAGAAGCTTGCTAACCGCCCAACATTCAACTAAGCTTGTTTCAGAAAAATATGCCCACATGCACACCGGATGGTTAAGAGGGTAATGGGCCTCATATCCGAACTGGCCATGTTCAGAAATTAAAACATGCCTATAACTTAAGGCATATTGATAAATACATAAACATCCAGTTAAAAATAAGAAAAATCTTGTATGAACACAAGCAAAAAATAAATAAAAAGCTTAATAACAGTACTTTGTCTGTAATGTTTAACAAAACTTGTATAAAAGAGTGTATGCTTTGCAAATAGACAATATATATATATATTGTCATCCGCAGACAGATCTGTTTCGCTGTATCACAGCTCATCAGTACGGTTAGACTCCGATTGCTACACAACACAGGTTCGAAACCCGACCGATTTGGCGTCAGTCGGCGACTCTCTCTCTCTCTCTCTCTCTCTCTCTCTATATATATATATATATATATATATATAATAACTATAGTAATTACAATACTAATAGTAACAGAACTATTATATAGCTCCAAGCAAGGCATTTTACTGCCACTGTTTTACAGGGGTTACATAGGAGGAAAGTTATGAGAAAGGGTGACAGGTTATAGAGGGTGTCAGAAAGTGGGTAAGAGAAGAATGAGAATACAGATGAGAGTAGAGTGGATGGAAAAAGAGCATGAGAGAGAGAGAGAGAGAGAGAGAGAGAGAGAGAGAGTGACAGGATGCAAGTTAGTAAGATAGAAGATGACTATTGACTTTACATTTAAATTCTTGGAGATAATGGCTGACGAGGAAGCAAGTAAACGGAAGAAATTTCACAGGCGGGAAGTGCGATAAAAGAAGCCGTTGGAGTAGAATTTGCGTTTAGATTTTCTTGGTTTCGCAGTAAAAGGGTGGGACCTAGTTGTTAATCTTGTCACTCGAGTAAATTCATATATAGAGGGCACCAGTGAACTAAGTTCATCGGAGCAGAAACCGTGAAAGTATTTGTAGAGGAGACACAGAGAAGCCAGATTGCACCGGTGATGAAGTGACTGTATCTGAGCTGCTA
This sequence comes from Ascarosepion bandense, assembly GCA_037127315.1. Lineage (NCBI taxonomy): Eukaryota > Metazoa > Mollusca > Cephalopoda > Sepiida > Sepiidae > Ascarosepion > Ascarosepion bandense. Next base: position 6,128,152 of record JBBBDQ010000828.1, read on the forward strand.
AGTCGGGATCGATCACATTACAGATTCTCTGTTGGATTTTGTCAAGGACCCCTAGGTGGGTAGCAGGAGTCACCCGATCAGATATGGCTGCAGTATTCAATGCTTAGGCGAATGGTAGCTTTGTATATGTGGAGGATTGTTTCAGACGGGAAAAACTTCCTGGCCCTGCACAGGGAACTGACCTTCTTAGCAGCGGATTTGGTTATGGATTCTATATAGTCATTCCACATGAGGTCTGTTATGAGAGTTAACCCGAGGAGGCGCAGTGTTTTAACTTCAGGGAAACTAGCCTGATCCATGCTAATGGGGGGGGGTAGGAGCGATTGTCCGTGATGGTTAATAGATAGCAGCTTCGCTGTGAAATCATTAAAATTCACGAGCCATTTCTTACCCCAGTCCATCACATATTGGAGATCCTTTTTGAGCTCGGCAGCGAGGTTTGCTTTGTCAGCCTCGGCAGATTTTTGATCGAGGCGCGAGTAAATCGTAGTGTTGTCAGCGTATATGCCTACTTTTTTTTTCTTTTAATCGTGTCACCACAAGCAAGGCATTCCACTGCCACTATAGCGCAGGGTATAGGAAATGTCAGAAGGAGGGTGATAGACGACTTAGGATGTACATAGGGAGAGAGTTGGAGAGAGCGGGTGTGAGTTAGTGTGTTAGGAGGTGTCTATTGACCTTACATTTAAACTCCTGGAGGTTGTAGCCGTCGAGGAAGCAAACATGCGGTAGGGAATTCCACAGGCGGGAAGTGCGAGAAAAGAAGCTGTTGGAGTAGAAATTGCGGTTACATTTCATCGGTTTCACTGTAAAATGGTGGGACCTAGTTGCCAATCTAGTATCTCGTGCAAATTCACATCTAGGTGGCACCAGTGATTTAAGTTCGTCAGAGTAGAAGCCATGAAAGTATTTATAGAAGAAGCACAGGGAAGCCACGTCACGCCGGTGAGAGAGAGACTGTAGGCGGTCAGCCAAGTCGGTATCAATCACATTACAGATTCTTCGCTGTATTTCGTCAAAAACCCCGAGGAGAATAGAAGGGGCACCCGACCAGTACATTGCGGAGATAGTTAATGTAGATAAAGAAAAGCGTGTGACCTAGAATAGAGCCTTGAGGGACACCCGCATTCGTGTGATAATATTGGGAGGTATGTACGTTCAAAACTACCTTCAGTGTACGATTTGAAAGGAAGGACTGGATTAGGTCAAACAACTGTCCAGTTATACCATAGCCCCGCAGCTTGCATAAAAGGCCAGCGTGCCAGACTCTGTCAAACGCATTGGAGATATCTATGGCAACAGTTCGGGCTTCGCCGTTCTTGTCGAGAGCCTGGAGTATATACTCAGTGATGGTTGTGAGCATATCAGCAGTAGATCTGGTGAAGCGGAAAACATACTGTTTGTTAGAGAAGATGGCCATAACTCTGTTCTGTGAATTTAATTCAGTTTTTAATATCATTCGTAGCCTTCTGTAGTACTCTTTACGCACTATTTCTTTCATTTTTTTTATGGTGAATGTTTTCGCTCTCATTTACACCTAGGTATTTATAAGCTTCTTCTGGTTTCAATTCTTTTATTGTTACAGCAGGGTCTAAGCGAATTGAGGATGTTTCTTGTATTGATCCACGTAAAACTGTAGCTTTAGCACATTTATTCAAATTGAATTTCATTCCAATGTCTTTGCTGAAGCATTTTACAGTTTGCAGAAGACCTTACAGCTCATTATCATTCTTAGCATATAACTTTAAGTCATCCATGTAAAATAGATGGCTTATTTTCTTTTGGCCTATTTTATAACCACATTCTGTCTTATTAAGTTGACTGGTTAGTGCTATTAATGATATGCAGAATAGTAAGGGAGATAAAGAATCACCTTGAAATATACCTCTTTTGATGTTTATTTCATCAGACTTATAGGTTCCATTTATATAATTGAGGTAAAGGGTTGTTTTCCATATAGACATGCACTGTTTGATGAAATTGATGATGACGGGCGATATCTTGTATATATTTAAAGTCTTTAAAATCCAGGAATGTGGCACACTATCGAATGCCTTTCGATAGTCTATCCAGGCAGTACTAAGATTTTTCTTTGTACTGTAGCAGTTTTCCAGGATCATTTTGTTAATTAGCAATTGGTCTTTACATCCATAACAGCCACGTTTGCACCCTTTTTGTTCAAGCGGTATCATGTCATTTCTTTCTAAGAATAAATATGTCTGTTTTGTTAAAATAGATGTTAATAGTTTATATGTTGTCGGAAGACATGTAATTGGTCTGTAGTTTTTCGGATTGTTTGTGTCACCATTCTTGGGTAGAAGAAATGTAATTCCTTTGGTCATCCATGCAGGAATTTTAGTGGGATCGTCAACCATTTCTTGAAGTTCTTTGGCTAGTTTTTTATGTGCTGTATTTAAATAATATAGCCGAAAGTTAGGAATTTTATCTATACCTGGGAATTTCCAATTGTGTGCTTTTTTAGTGCAAATTTAACATCACCTTCTGTAATTCCAGACCATGTCTGTTCTGGTTTATTTTTCATTCGTTCTATCTCTTGCGCAATCCAATGTACTTCCTTGCTATGTTCTTTAGGACAAGCCCATATCTTTTCCCAGAACTGTGTGACTTCTTCCATTCTGAGGGGGACTGTCACTGCAATTCTTTTTTTACCTATTTCCCTGTAAAATCTCTTTGTATCGGTTTGAAAAATCTTGTTTTGTTTGTAAAATCTTGCTCTTTTCTCATAGCGCCTTATTCTTTGAGCCTTCAGTTGGATTTTTTGCTTTATTTTTTCTTTATTTGATAAGACTTCATTTTCATTTCTAATGTTATATTTTCTTTCGGCTCTTCTGCTTTTCCTAGTTCTTACATTTATTCCTCTACTCAGTTCATCCAGTACTGATAGTTCACTTCTAAGTTGTTCGATTTCTTTTTCTATTTTTCTTTTCCAAGGTGGATCTTCATGTCTGCGAGACTGCCTTGTTTTAATTTTGATATTCAATTTTTTTGTTGCTGCTATTGCTGATGCATATATTGCTTCATTGAGATTTGTTGCATATATTGCTTCATTGATTATTATTATTATTATTATTATTATTATTATTATCTTTGATCTCTGGTGTCTTTACCAGAGACCTAAGATCAGAAAAGTAAGAATGATGTTTTCCACCCAGCATTTTTTGAGAGAAAAATTCTTCAAAAGCACTCTCATTTTACATAGATAAAGCCCTTCGCAAAGTGTGAGCTGCACTTGTTAATACAGTTATTGCATTTCTTTAAAGCATGTGCTACCAAGAATCCCATCAATGGGTCTATTGAAACTGTCTCCAGTCAATATGACGGCTCTAACTTCAACTGAGGTCGGAAATGGCACCGTGACATTTTGTATTGAAACCTTTTCTAGTCAATCTGAGGGTTCTACTTACAACTAAGGTCAAAACTGGCATCGTGACATTTTTTATTGAGACTGTTTTCAATCAATCTGAGGGCTCTGACTACAACGAAGGCCGGAAATGGCGTCCTGACATTTTATATTGAAACTGTTTCCGATCAATCTGAGGTTTCTAACTACAACGAAGTCCGAAAATGGCTTCGTGATATTTTCTATTGAAACTGTTTCAGATAAATCTGAGGGCTCTGACTACAACGAAGGCCGGAAGTGGCGTCCTGACATTTTATATTGAAACTGTTTCCGATCAATCTGAGGTTTCTAACTACAACGAAGTCCGAAAATGGCTTCGTGATATTGTCTATTGAAACTGTTTCAAATAAATCTGAGGGCTCTAACTACAACGACGGCCAGAAATGGCGTCGTGACATTTTCTATTAAACATTTTTTGACCTGACATTTTGCATTGATAAAATATGAGCAGTAATTGGGAAAATAATTGTTTGCTTAGTGCGTTTGATTAGCTTTGACTGTTCTGCCTGTGTGTACGACAAAATCCCATAAAATTCTTATCCGTTTCGATGATGTTCATACTAGTTTCTTACAGTTTCCTTCTCGTAAAACTCATTCCAATGCAGATATTGTCCCAGTCTGTCATGCTGAGCTTTATATTCAGTCGGTGCTAACACTGTGCATCTTGATATTTGCATTGGTAATTTCTTGTTAGCAAGCATTTGTAATTTCTTGTTAGCAAGCATTGGTAATTTCTTGTTAGCAGGCATTGGTAATTTCTAGTTAGCAAGCATTGGTAATTTCTTGTTAGCAGTCATTGGTAATTTCTTGTTAGCAGGCATTGGTAATTTCTTGTTAGCAGGCATTGGTAATTTCTTGTTAGCAGTCATTGGTAATTTCTTGTTAGCAGGCATTGGTAATTTCTTGTTAGCAGGCATTGGTAATTTCTTGTTAGCAGGCATTGGTAATTTCTAGTTAGCAAGCATTGGTAATTTCTTGTTAGCAGGCATTGGTAATTTCTTGTTAACAGGCATTGGTAATTTCTTGTTAGCAAGCATTGGTAATTTCTTGTTAGCAAGCATTGGTACAGGAAAATAAAAATTTCGGTTTCACCTTTTCTCTCTGCAATACATAACCACTGATGGGTGCAGGGTCTGTCTATATCAGCTTGTGTTTGGTACGGGTAAAGCACTGGCTATGAAGAGGCCTATCCTGCTATCGTTTCTGCATTTGATACATTTAATTTTCTTTTGTTTTCTTTTAGGTTCTTATTCACTGACTTGAAATTCCACTTTGGATTTTTTGGCTTTCTTTATTACTAAATCAAGTTTCTTATTTCATGTTTATTTGATCCACCCTCTTTTAGGTCGCTCCAAATATTCTCCAAAAATGTTTGCACTCTATAATTAATCTAATCTCATGGTTTAATCTGTTAATATGGTTTATTTGCAGTTCTTAACCTGGTTGAAATTCTCTTTTGAGTTTGTTGGCTTCCTTTATTACTAAATAATGTTTTATATATATTTGATTTTTATTTGATCCACCCTCTTTTAGGTCGCTCCAAATATTCTCCCAAAATGTTTGCACTAATTAATTAATCTAATATTAATGCTTAAACTATTATTATCGTTTATCTTAACTTCTGTCCCCAGCTGAAATTCCCTTTTGATTTTATTGGTTTCCTTTCTTACGGAATAACGTTTCTTATTTCTTTCATGTTCTTTGACACAGATCATCGTCTAGTCTTCTGTAGTTTCCAGGTATTTTTGAAAATCGATAGGAACAGCCAAGGTGATTATGGTTGATATTCTGTTTTGTAAATTCAACTCGGTATTCAACATCAGACACACACGCTCCTGTAGTATTCTTTTCTTACTTTCCGTTTCATTTGGGTATACTGTATTCCATGAGAGGAATCCAACTGGAATTTGAGGCGAGTTCAAATTCCAGTTAGATTCCTCGCATTCACTTACGCACAAATACACTTGGGAAAGGTATTAATCCGTTTCTTCCCTTATGGGTTAAATATCAGAAGAGATTGGATTCTATAGCCTTGGTTGGCAACCAGTCTACCGCAAAAAGTAGTGGCAACCTACTGCGGCATGATTTTCTGCTCAGTTAGTCATGTCATTTCGAGACATGATCGGCCAAGCGTGTATCACGTATGGCACTTAAATGACTGTATTCCATCTCTTTAGCTGACTTATAGATATTTATGGGCTTTTTTCCAGTTTAGTAACCATTGCGTCAAAATCTAGATCTTTTGAGAATGTTTCTGTAATTCTCCCTATTCCTTAATTTTTTTTTTGAACATTTATCTAATACGAAATTCATACCGATGTCATCACTGATACATTTTATGGTCTTGAGGATACCTTTCAACTTATTGTCGTCTTTGGTAAAATGACTGATATAATCCATTCAGAATTGGTAAATTAATAATTTATTTTTTACTTTTTATTCATAGTTAATACCGTTTAGTTCATTATTATTATTATTACTAGCAGTATAGCCCGGCGTTGCTCGGGTGTAATGAAAGCTTTAAAACTAATCCATGGTCCTGGGGTTCAGACTCTTTGGACGTTGGCACGAAAGACTAAAAAGCAATAGTTGTTTCCAGTTAAAACGAAACCGTAGACTGAAAAAAATGAATGGATGTAAGTCAAATTTTGATTTCCTGCTATCGATATCAAATAAGTTTTTTTCGTCGTAAACTGAATTTTGAATGCTAAATAAGTCCTCTGAGTAAATGGTATCATGGCTGAGACTAAGAACTACAATTATACCTACTTAGAGCCAAAACCGAAGCAAAAACTAAAATAAAAGGGCTGAAAAAGTGATTTTGATCAGACCCGGTTTCTTGCCTTTTATATATATATATATATTATCGATTTTCTGCACTATTGCAACCTTGAAACTTCTGAATATCGTTTCTTATGTCTTTGTCTATGAGTGTATCAAATTTGATTAAAATCGGACCATTCCTTCTATAACACGATTTTTTCGATTATCGATTTTCGATATTTATCGAGGGTACCTAGACACAAAACCTAGCTAAGAACACTCGCAGGCGCTTATAGTACAACTGTGTACATTTTCAAGAAAATCGGTTCAGCCGTTTCGGAATCTATAGGTAACGGACACACAAACACACACAGACACACACACACAGAGACAAAGTTCCATTTATAAATAAGTTTAGATAGATAGATTGTTAATTTCTTATTTATCATCATCAACATCTTTAGTCAATATTTTTTCATTTCTTTCATGTTCCCTTTATTCTTTCAAAAGAATTTTTCTAATTATTATTCTCTTTCTTTCTCTTCTTCTTCTTCTTCTTCTTGCCTCTCCTTCCCCCTTCTACTCTCTTTTCTTTCTTACTCATTCACTTATTACTTCGTTTCTTTCAACGTTCATTTACTGATAGACTAGTAGAAGTTTGTGCCAATGATAGAAATTGGACGCTTTCCAGGTCGTAAAGTATTTACAAGGAGAAATTAAAAATAGAACTACACCAGCTAGCCGTGGAACACGAGCGGCCCCGTTTCTCTCCCCCATTCTCTCTCTCGCAAGAAATAATCTGCCTAAAATAATATAGCATGTCTTGTTTATATTTGTTATTTTTGTTCATTGAATTAGCAATTGGCTTCGAGAAGTATTTTAAAAATATTCTTGGAACAAAATAAAACTTCCGATCATTACATTTCCCGCCAAAATATTTCGAACAAATTGCGACATCCATTTTTTAATCCTTCCGCTATTCACACAAATCCGCCAATAGCAATACGATTATCGGCTAAGGACATCATAGATGCTTTGTGTCAAAGCATCAAACATATTTATTTCATAAAATGACTTCTTTGTAAGCCAGTGAAAATTACTTATATTAAGAAGTATTAGATTTGGAACCAGGAGCTCAAATATAGTTGAAAATCGATATTCACAGAGGAAAATGTGTGCGTGTGGGAAACGGCATTCAATATTCAGTGAACTCTTAACATTAGTATCTTGATGACAGTGAATTCTGGATATTTTCGCAGAAAAAGAGAATACTAGAGACAAAAAAAATGTTCTATAGAAAGATGCGGAGAATTTCCATGGATGAAGTATGTATGCAACAAGGAAAATTTAAGGAAAATGCAAACAAGAAAGGCATAAAATCAGAAAGAGAAAAGTTAATTTTTTGAGACACATAAAAAGGAAAGAAGACTTGAGAAATTTAACACTCACAGAGTATATCAAAGACAAAAGGGACAGGAGAAACAGGTTGTAATAGAGAGCGAGATGGATAATTAAAATACAACACCGTTAAGAGCTGCAAAGTATAGGAAGTTGTGAAGGGCAATGATTGCCACCGTAATAAATAGAGAATGTTCATAGAAGAGGAAGTATCTTGATCCTTTGTTCAGTAAATTTGGCCTGCAGACACTTATGCTTTCCTTAAATGGATGTAGCATCCAGTCATTTTCATTTTTCTCTTCAATCTTCATATCGCAGATCAAAGATTCGTACGCCACCTTAAACTTAAACTTAAAAGAGAAAGAAAATTAAATTTACTAAATTTTTTTTTAATCGTATCACCCCGAGCAAGGCGGTAATGCAGGGGGCTACATAAGAGTAAAAATATTAATTAGAAGAGAGTGCTGAGGAAGACGAACCAGTTAGAAAGGAGCAAGAGAAGGATGGGAATACAGGTGTGATGACAGTTGCAAAGGTGGAGAGAAAGGAAAGGATATACGGGGTGGTGAAAGAACTAGAGTCAAGCACGAGCCTCGCCTGACTCATCAAGGGCCTGGAGCATGTACTACGTAACGGTTGTTAGCATGTCGGCCGTGGACCTGGCAAAGCGGAAGCCATACTGCCGGTCAGAGTAGAGTTTGTGGGCAGTAGGATGTTGAACTATTTCAGCATTAATTATGGCCTCGAACACTTTCCCGAAAATTGGTAGAAGACTGATAGGGCGATAGTTGGATGGGTCCGAATGTTCAGTAGAAGATAGTGAAGAAAAGCCGGAAGAAAGGACTAAGCATCGATTGCAAGAAGAATGAATGGATGGTTCTCAGCAAAAAGAACAGCCAGCTCAATGCAATAATTACAAATTAAATCATTCTTAGAACCACATTTCTGTTATTGCAGATTTCTTCTTTATCTGTGAAAAGAGTATCGAGCATTTACTCTCATATAAAAGGACTGATATGACATAAAATCTAAGTTCTCTTTTCTTTATTTCTACCGAAAATTTTTATTTCCTTAATATTGTACTCTATTATATAGACATTATTCGCTATGTACATTCTGATTTCAGTGTCGCAGTTTCCGTCCTCTGTTAAAATACTTCCCAAGTCTTAAAAGGTTTCTACTTTTTTAGTTTTTGGTATCTCCAATTTGTAATTTACATGTTGGGACGTTCTTTTTTCTAATGAACAAGCATTCTGTCTTCTTTCAATTGACATTTAGTTCTTTCTTCTTGCTTTTTTTCATTACATTCTGTAGAAGTTCTTGTCGTTTCCTTTACATGTCTACTATCAGTATTTTACCATCGGCATATGTAATTTTGTTGAGACTGTGGTCACCAATAATGAATCCTGGTAGCAGTTCTAATTCTCTCAGAATAGCCTTTCTGTATAAATGGAGTAAGTCCGGCGAGAAGACACATTCTTGTCTTATGCTCCTTCTATATCGGCTCGGAACGAGAAATCAGGAAGCCGAGTTCGAATTCCAGCTGAATCCATTGCATTCACTTACGCGCAAATACCCTTGGGAAAAGTATTAATCCGTCTCTTCCCTCCAGTTATGGGTTAAATAACAGGACAGATTGGGTCCTATAGCCTTGGTCGGCAACCAGTCTACCGCAGAAAGCAATGGCAACCTACTGCGGGATAATCTTCAGCCCAATCAGTCATGTCTCTTTCGAGACATGATCGCCCAAGCGTGTATCACGTATGGCACTTAACTGACTGAATGAATTCATTTCCTATCCGTATGCAAGCTGTTTGCTGCCAGTAGAGGTTCTGGATCATTCTAATATTCTTCCCAAATATGTGAAGGTTATCTGTTAGTTCCAACAGATATTTGTGACGAATATTATCAAGCGCCTTTGCATAATTTATAAAATAGTGGTACGCATTCTTCTGCATTTATATTGCTCTTTCTGTTTTTTTTTTAATCATTTCACCCCAAGCAAGGCATTCTATTGCCACTATTGCGCATGGGGCTACATAGGGGAAGGTAAAGAGGAGGAGTGGTTAGGTGTAGGAAATGTCAGAAGGAAGGTGATAGATGGGTAAGGACACCGAGGATGAGGTATGGGCAGATGGGAAGAGTGTTTGAAAGAATGGGAGCGAGTTAGTGTGTTAGGAGGTGTCTATTGACCTTACATTTAAAGTCCTGGAGATTGTAGCCGTCGGGGAAGCAATCATGTGGAAGGGAATTCCACAGTCGGGAAGTGCGAGAAAAGAAACTGTTGGAGTAGAGGTTGCGGTTGCATTTTATCGGTTTAACTGTAAAAGGGTGGGATCTAGTTGCTAATCTAGTTTCACGTGCAAATTTGAACCTAGGGGGCAGCAGTGATCTAAGTTCATTGGAGCAGAAGCCGTGAAAGTATTTATAGAAGAGACACAGGGAAGCCACGTCGCGCCGGTGAGAGAGAGACTGCAGGCGGTCTGCCAAGTTGGTATCGATCACGTTACAGACCCCCCGCTGTACCTTGTCGAGAAGCCTGAGGAGAATAGCAGGAACACCCGACCAGATATGGCAGCAGTATTCAATGCACGGGCGGATGGTAGATTTATATATGGGCAAGATAGATTCAGACGGAAAAAACTTCCGGGCCCTGCACAGAGAACCGACTTTCATAGCAGCAGATTTAGCAATGGATTCGATATAGTCATTCCATTTGAGGTCCGCTGTAAGTGTGAGACCAAGGAGGCGTAGTGTTTTACTCTCTGGGAGGCAAGCCTGGTCCATGCTAATGGGAGGTAGGTGCGATTGCCTATGATGGTTAATTGATAGTAGCTTTGTTTTAGAAGCATTAAAGCTTACGAGCCATTTCTTACCCCAGTCCACTACGGATTGGAGGTCTTTTTCAAGCTCGGCTGCAAGGTTAGCTTTGTCACCTACACCATATTTTTGGTCGAGACGAGAGTAAACTGTGGTGTCATTGGCGTATCATTCTAAGCATAAATATCGCATTCTTTGTTTCGGTGTCTTTAACGAAACGCACTATTCTTGTCTTATATACTGTCTAATTCTGCTACGCGCTCTATTAAACTCTACAAAATTAAACCCATCCCCAAAGAATGGATAGAAGTTAAAATTTCCAAAAGAAAAGTGTCAAGAAGAGAAGAAGTAGTAATGACTAGACTTCAAATAGGCCCCACCGCTGTCACCCATTCACACCTACTAAAAGGTGAGGAGGCACCAATTTGCATTCCATGGCAGAAGCTCTACACAGTGAAATATATTAACAAGCTGCATAGATCTTGAACAAATGCGATTACGATACTATCAAGAAAACAATCTAAAAGACATCTTCAACAAAGCTGACCCAAATGATCTTTTAGAATTTTTTAAATCAACAAAATTATATAACAAAATATAATTGCAAAAGAAGATAGCATATAACCATCGCACATCAAATCACAACACCTCTACTTATATCTCAACAGCAATAGTTTCACAAAAGATCAACAATCAGTAAACAAAAACCAAACAAATTCTTCAGCATTAAATGACTCAAAAGGTTAGATATACTGGTAAAACAAACAACTAAACCAACTAAACCAGTCTATTCATTAAGATTTGGATGATAATTTCTGTTACATGACCCATTAGGGTGTTTATCCGAATTCTCATTAGTTTTCCGGCTTCTGGTCTTCCAGTCAACTTTGATCTTCAAAAATTTAAATGCAATGTCAATCACTATATTCCGTCTTCTTAATTCCTATTCTTTTATTGTTCTCACTCCTTAATTATGTTTTTCCTTCTCATATTGTTACAATCCCTATGCTAACAGTTTCTTCCCTCGCTTGAGAAACTCTCTTCTGGCTTCTTGTTTCTCAGTCGACTTTGACTTTTAAAAATTTAAATATATTGTCACTCGTAATCTTCTGTCATCTTCATTTTTGTTCTGTTACTGATCTCTTGTTCTCTTTTATAAATCTTTTTCCCATATTCTCTGTAACTCTTTGTATCATATTGGCTTTATTGACTTACTTAGGTGAAATATTAAAAGAAGTTGTGAAAGAAACAGAGAGCTCAATAAAAGAACAAGGTTCAAGGCGGCAGAAGTTGATGGCTGACATTGCATTTAATTTTTTAAAGATAATAGTTGAAAGGAAAACAAGAACTCGCAAGAGAGTTTCACAAATGAGAAGAAGAAACTATTAACATTAAACTTACGGTTAAAACTAGCGATGCCTAGCTGTCAATTTAGTATTGCGTTTAAATTTGTGAATGCGTGATACAAACAAAGAAGTGCCATCTAAACAGTCACCGTGAAAATATTTATAGAAGAGATAAAGGGAAGCTCCAATATGGCGGTGAGAAAGTGACTACAACCGCGATGCCAAGTCAAGACCGATAACATTGCCAAAGCACGAGATAAGATGAGGCAGCAATATTCAATTCACGGATGAATTAAATACTTATAAATGTGCAAGATAGTTTCTACCTAGAAAGATTATCTAGCACGAAACAGTGACCCGACCTTCATAGTACCAGGTTTAGCAATTGATTTAATATGATAGTCAGTAGAAAATGTGAGCCCAAGAAGGTGTAGTGAGTTGTTCTCTTGGAGATTAGCATCAGCCATACTGATGGAAGATTGAAAGGAGTTTCTCAGATGATTTATAGGGAGCAGTTTCGTTGTGACGGTATTAAAATTAACAATCCATTCCTTGCCCCAGTTAACAACTAATTATATGTCATTTTCAGTTCACCTGTCAATTTGAGCCATCTGAACCGATCAGACTTACCATTAAGTTGAAAGAAATTCAACATAGATATCGAGTTAAAAACTGATGACATTAAGAGGGCCGTTGATGAAAATTAGGAACAACATATGGCGAACACCTGTATTAATGCAAAACGATCTAGAAGAGTGGCCGTTCTAAACTGAATCAGTTTTAAAATTCGTCCAAAATTATTAAATTAAATATGATTATTAACTTTTACTAATCTTGCTGAAATAGTATTGTTTTTAAGATATATACTAGTATTAAATAGTGTGATTTATTAAATAAAATATTCACTTTTTACTAATCTTATTTTATCTTACGTTTTTACGTGTTTATACCAAGTAATATTAAAATGTAAGAGTTTTATGTTGCTTAAATTTATTAAATAGAGCATGGCTATTAAATTTGAACTAATCTTCTTTCTTCAAACATCGGGTTTATTTTGCTTACGTACATATTTTCTCGATTTCACATGAAAACTTGGCAATTTTTAAATATAATTCAATGAGGTTTTCACTTTCCAAAATTATAGCTCATAATTATATTTTATTTTTCATCCCATGCAGGGGTTTACAGGGAGAGAAAAAAAAACAATGTACAGGGGATGTCGAAGAAAGGATAAGAGATAGATGGGATTTAAGGGGATGGAAGGTGGCAATTGACGTTGAATTTAAACTTTTGGAGATAGTAGCTATCAGGGGAACAAGTAAACGGAAAGAAGTTCTCAAACATGAAGTGCGAGAAAAGAACTATTAGAGTAGAAGAGATGGTTACATTTAACTTTTTTGATCGTAAAAGGGTGGTACTTTGATGCCAGTCTAGTAACACGCGTAAATACAGGTAGTCGAGCCACCAGGGAAAGAAGCTCCTCAGAGCAGTAGTAATGAAAATGTTTGTAGGACAGACAGTGGGAAGCCACATCATGTCGGTGATAAAGTGACTGAAGGCGAGATGCCAAGTCAGGATTGATAACATTGCAGATCCTTCTTTAGATTTTGTCAGAACCTCGAGATACATGACACAAAAAGAAAAGAAAATTGACTCCAAGAGAAGTTGTATTAAAAAGACACCCTTTTTTCTCCATATATTGTAACCTTCTTCTTCTTCTTCTTCTTCTTCTTCTTCTTCTTCTTCTTCTTCTTCTTCTATGTGCCCGGTCCCTTCAGGACGTAGGCGATCATGCTTCTCCACGTCTCCCTATCCCTTGTGGCTCTTAGTATGTTTGCTCCTGTTACACCTCACAACCCCCGTTCCGTCATCCACCTGATCAGGCTCAGCAAATATGTTATGCGCTGCCTTCCTCTGTCTCTTTTTCCTTCTATCTGTCCAATCAGTATCAGGTTCTTCAGGCTCTCCTTCCTTATTGTGTGTCCCAGGAACTTCAGTTGTCTCTTCCTGATGCTCAGTATTAATTTCCTTTTTGTTGCCATTCTTTCCAACACCTCATCGTTGCTTGCACGCTCAGTCCACGATATCCGCAGCATCCTTCTGTAGAACCACATTTCCGCTGCTTCCAGTTTTGTCCTCACTTTCGATGATTCCACACGAAAGCGTTGAAAACTTTCAAAGATATTTCTGAATTGTTTATAATTATAGTTTAGACATATAGAACAAGGAAGGCGTCAGTTGAAAGTGACTCTAAAAATGGTTTAATATGATAGTCAGTAGAAAGTGAATTAAAAATGGGTCTCTTTGATACTTGATTCTTAACTAAATCTAGAAATACAGAAGCACTGTGAACAAAGTCGGAATATACGATTCTGGTAGTTCTGACATTTGTGTAGATGTAGGAAAGTTGAATAAATTTTCTAGATACTTGGTAGACGTGAGATTGATGCCGAAAATATAAGTGTTAATGAATACAAACGACTAAATATGTAAAGCATGTACAACCGTTTGAGTTTATTATGATTGAGTATCGGTGGTCGATCGATCAGCGTCGAATTTTAATGAATGAAATAAACGCCACGTGCTTGACAGATAGCATGCGAAAATTGTCACGAGATGTGACACAAGCGACAGTAGGATTGATGACAAGTGCTAAAAAATACTCAGGCGTGTTTTGAATGTAAACAAAAACCCGGGCCATTCACACATTTCAGCGATATCCATATTCCTTAATCTAAATCTAAAGTTATTTATAAATGGAACTTTGTCTGTGTGTGTGTCTCTGTGTGTGTGTGTCCGTTATCTATAGACTCCGAAATGGCTGAACCGATTTTCTTGAAAATCTACACAGTTGTACTGTAAGCGTCTGCGATTGTTCTTAGCTAGATTTTGTGTCGAGGTACCTCCGATAAATATCGAAAATCGATAATCGAAAAAACCGGGTTATAGAAGGAGTGGTCCGATTTTAATCAAATTTGATACACTCATAGACAAAGACATAAGAAACGATATTCAGAAGTTTCAAGGTTGCAGTTCTTACAATAGTGCAGAAAATCGATAATATATATATATATATATATATATATATATATATATATATATATATATATATAAAAGCAAGATGTTTGTGTGTGTGTCTGTTTATCTGCCTGTATGTCTGTATTTTTTCAGCCCTTTTATTTTAGTTTTTGCTTCGGGTTTGGCTCTAAGTAGGTATAATTGTAGTTCTTAGTCTCAGCCATGATACCATTTACTCAGTGGACTTATTTAGCCTTCAAAATTCAGTTTACGACGAAAAAAACTTATTTGATATCGATAGCAGGAAATCAAAATTTGACTTACATCCATTCATTTTTCTTTCAGTCTACGGTTTCACAAACAACTAGTGCTCTTTAGTATTTCATGCCAACGTCCAAAGAGTCTGAGCTCCAGGACCATGGATTTGTTTTAAAGCTTTTCTTACACCCGAGCAACGCCGGGCTATACTTCTAGTCTTATATATATAAAAAATATAATTCATGAAAACTTTCTTCGTTAGTCAGGTGGAGAGACAGGTCACCCGAAAAAGACAAAGCGACGTCTATCTTCCACGAAAACTGAGCTACAACTAAACCACGCCATATACTGCACACTCTAATTGTGTCTGAAGAGCAGTTGGAGAGGTGAAAAGCTGCCAAATAGCTATTATGAGTACTTGAAAAATGTTGGTTCAAGAAAACTCCCCAAGTGACTAACGTAGGGTTAAAAGAATTTGTTTCATAGTCGATTTTTGTCTTTCTTAATAATAATTTTGTCTTTGACAGAACATATAAATTTATTTCACTGAACGGATTTTAGATAAAATGCAGATTATCACCCCGCCCCACGCGGATACGAAATAAATTATCAAAATAGATTAATTCCATTGTTCATTTGACTTCTAGCAGTAAACACATCTAAAAATTTACTTGTTAAACCATATTAGTCAGTTAAGTGCCATACGTGATACACCCTTGGGCGATCATGTCTCTTTCGATCTATGACTGACTAGGCAGAAAATTTTACCCTAATAAGTTGCCATTAATTTCCACGGTAGACTCTTTACCAACCAAGGTTATAGAATCCAATCTGTTCTGCTGTTTAACTCACAGCTGGAGGGAGAAGAGACGGATTAATACTTTTCCTGGGAGTATTTGAGAGTAAGTGTGGAATTCGAACTCGGCTCTTCGAATTCTCGTTCCGACTCGATAGTAACTGCACGACAACGCACATCTGAATTCCATTTGAAAAGTATTAATTCATCATTTCGCCCTCCAGGTTAGATTGGGTTCTATAGCCTTGGTTGGCAACCAGACTACCACAGAAAGTAATGGCAACCTAGTGCGGGAAAATCTTCTGCCAATCAGTCGTGTCTCGGGACATGATCGCCTAAGCGTGTAACACTAATGGCACTTAACTGACTGTTAAACCAAATACTTATTACTTATTCAAATAAAACTATTGAAGAGTCACAATTCATAATTGTCCAAAAGAATAGTTAATTTAGAATACTAAAAAGGAATTTAGTGATTAAATAAATGAAAATAAGTCAATAAAATCACGATTTTTTCAACAAGTCTACAGAATATTTTATCAAAAAAAAAAAAAAATTCGAAAAAATTCGAAAATAAAAAGATATTCTAGTTTTAATTTATTCCTTCCTTGGACAATTTAACGCAGAATAAAATTACATTTTCAATTGATTTAATTTCTCTTGGGATTTATCTGAAAAAAAAAATGTAAATATTGTAAATATTAAGTGTACAAAAAATTCGAAACCGGTTAAAATTGGCTTTCGATATCCGTAAATTGTTCTTAAAAAATTCCCTTTTCATAAGTAAATTCAATTCTGAAGGAAAAATAGCATCTGTAATATGCACGCGTGAGGGTAGGGGTTATTATTTTGCATTTTTTTAAAAATTGGGGTTTAATTCAATTTTCAAAAGAAACAGAAACATAAATATCATATTACTCTCTATAAATTATCATTGGGAAAGAACGAAATACGAGAGTGAGTCTAAAACTAAGGTAATTCGTTTTATTATAGAGAAATAAGAAACGCAATCAAACATATCGTACATCA